>JAHXMU010000103.1:1456400-1484362 GCA_019455685.1 Philornis downsi | reverse complement strand
AATTTTTAATTTTTAATTTTTAGTTTTTAATTTTTAATTTTTAGTTTTTAGTTTTTAGTTTTTAATTTGTAATTTTTAATTTTTAATTCTTAGTTTTTAATTCTTAATTCTTAATTCTTAATTCTTCCTTGAATTCGGATAATTTAAGCCAAAAATCTATCTAATAGAAATGAGGTGAAACAAGCATCATTTATTTCACCCACATAAGTAAGTCATTAAGTTGTACGAAAAGTTACATGTCGGTCGCGTTATTTGGCGCAATAGTCAAAGTGGCGACACTTGTTATGGCATCCCTGCTAAAAATGCGTGAAATCAGTTTTGCTTTAACCGATTCATTTATCTTATTTCAAATTTCGTACTAACAACACCAGTACACTAATATAAATTAATATATTCACAGACTACTTTTGTTGAAAAGCAAATCGTTTTGGTTTAAAAAGCCCGACTAATTCCATCTGATCATGCTATGATTGATTAACTAACCGCAGTGCGAATGAAGGATTTTAATTATCTCTTCCACAAAGAGGTTAAAGAGATTTGGTGTGAAACTATGCTGTAACAGTCATTCACACATTGCAGTCAGTGAAGTGTCATTTGCCAGGTAATTACTTTAACACTAAACAGGTATGTGCCTTAAAGTCTTTTGTTTGTAATTACCATACATTCATAGTCTGCAAATTTTACGACATCGTAATGAGAAAATGGTTTTATGTTCCAGTCGTTGTTAAGTTTTCTCACAAATTTTCCAGCAGATACATAGAGATTTTATGCAAAGAAGTGCTCTTTTTTCGTCCACAGTACTTAAAGTCATCAATTTTTTTATTTCAAAACCGGCCTTAACTCATAAAACTAAAAATATTTCGTGGAACCTTTTGTGCGAATATGCAGATCCATTCACAAATAGGTGTACAGGTGAGTTAATTCTAACCGCTTGTCTAAGTCCAATATAAAATTAGCCAATACATTTGGTAATTTCATCTTCTTTGGCGTATTTACGAGTTAATTACAGCGTTTCATTTTGCTATTTTGTCATGTGGCTTTTAAGACGAAAATGTTGATTTGCTGCGATTTTAGCAATTTTAATAATCAACAACTGTGTCAACATGACAAATGTTCGTTAGTTTATTATCAATCTTCGTGTTGGACGGCGACAACAACTTCAACGGCAACGATTGTGTTGGGGGAAATGCCGGTTTTTCTCTTTGTATTTAAGGCTGAAAATGGTTTAAATCGCTACTTGGTGATTTTATTTTATGTCATTATCCACTTTTTGTTAGATTTCTTGTTTAAAGTGCCTGTTGTTAATATATATTGATTGTGCTTCGGCATTTCTGTTTAAGCGTTTCAGTTGTACTTTTCTTTTTTTTTTTTGCTTTTTTTTACTATTCATTCATTTGTCGTTGGCACAAAGTAACAAATACTCAGCATACAGAGTTGACATAATTGTATATATGTATAGCAAAATGCTAGAAAACAGGTACAGATCTACTCAATTGGGTGAAGTGGATCTAGAGATACTCTATAGAATGTAGATAGTATGTAAAATTTTACAACAGAATGTCTTATCGTACTTATGAGGTACAAATCAAATGTGCAGGTTTTACATGAGTCTCGCTGGGAAAGCCTTACCTATGGTGTGCCATCACACAGATGCTGTTTTCCATCATTTTTTTCTTGGTTATATGTTCTTTCTTTCTTCTAGCGACGGCAAGCGCCCCTTTGGGGTACTCAAACTAATCCCAAAGGATTAGCCAAACTACCAGAGATTGGAAGTAGGTTCTTTGGAAAAGCTTCCTTAGGTCCCACTGCCTCACTCGGCCAAAGTACCTTCGTAGTCACTTGGTATGAAGTGAGCTACCTCCCGGGTAGGAGTTGAGTTAATCTAGGAAGACTTCGGATAGACATGAACAGTGTTTTCTAAGCTAATGCCTTCCTTCACCAATGCAACCTGAAGCAACGCAAAAGCACTGAAAACACTTGTTCGGGCAACCACAGCCAGCACGATGCTCCCACTAGGGGTCCAACACCATTGACCAGGAAGGAACAATGTTCCTTGGGCCCCTGGTCACCCGTGCTACCAAAAGAGAAGAACCCTCTGGTCTGGGTTTCGCAGACAAGCTACTCCAGTTTTGCTTTATCATACCTCGCATGGAACTGGTAATCCATAATCTACGGCATAGATTTTCAATGTCCTAGGAGAAAATATCAACACAGCAAAGCACACCATGCTCCAATCATAGTCCATTAACCAGATCTCTCTGGTCATACAACTATATTAACGGAAAAGATAAATCTTCTGATACCTCTCGACGGCTTCTCTATAACCGCACCTGTTGCCAGGATGTGTCTTGTTTAACTATGACTCTCCCCTTTACTTGGTTTTCGAAAAACGAGTTCCAAGATCAGTTTGATGTCATATTATAGGTGAATCCCAAGACATAATCCATCTTTTCCTAGGGCGCCTGGCACAAGGCCACCCTACTTTGTTTTTGTACGTAAGCATCATACCCTTTGCCTGCTTAATTACAGGATCGGGTAGAGAGGCCTGCGTTTTAGGGGTAAGCGGTACAAAGCATCCTAGGAAACACCGCCTACCCTTAAGAGGTATAGGGAAATATTGCAGTATTCTAATATTTGTGTATACTTATTATAAAATAGTACATTATCTCACATACCAAGGTGATGCCAAAACTAGCTGACCTGACTTATAGATGGTGCCAGTAATATGAAAAAAGTTATTTTGGTGAAAATTGGCAATCTCATAAAACATACGTTTTGAGTTTCAAGGCGCCACGTTGTTTACTATTTCTATTTAAGCCATTAAAATTAAATGATATCAGTGAATTTGTAAACATGTCACCGTTACCAATATTAAAACCGAACTAGATTATACTGCTCCCTCGTTTACGACTGTAAAATATTGGTTAGCAGAGTATAAACGAGGCCGTACGTGCTGCCAAGACGAACACCGTAGTGGCTGACCAATTGAGGTATTAAGGCCAGACACGGTTAAGAAAATCCACAAAATGGTATTGGATGATCGTCGGCTGAAGGTGCGTGTGCTAATTGAAATGATAAGCATTTCAAAAAGTGCTATACCCCGCATATTGACCGAAGATTTGAAGATGAGAAAGCTGTGTGCGAAGTGGGTACCGCGTTTACTTTCAGTAGAGCAAAAACCAACATCGTGAAGATGTTTCTGTGGGGAGTTTGGTGATGTTTCACCGCAATAAAGCCGAATTTTTGCGTCGATTTATAACCATGGCTAAGACATGGGTCCACCATTACACAGGTGAAACAAAGGAACAGTCAAAGCAGTGGATTGGAATGGGAGAATCGTGTCCAAAGAAGTCGAATGCGGTTTTATCTGCAGGCAAGGTCATGGCCTCCGTTTTCTTGCGATGCGCATGTGATTATTTTCATTGATTATTTTCTGAAAGGAAAAACCATCAAAGTCGAATATTATGCTAATATATAGCGTATTGCATATTATTGATGACATGCCGCATTTGGTGAAAAAGAAAGTGTTGTTTCACTAAGACCAGAAGGGGCTGTCCAATGCGATCACCTTTCATTCTCAGATCGTGCTTTAGTAAACCCTTAACATGTACCAAATTTTACTGAATTTTTTGTAGCTGGATAAAAAAAATCGGTGATTTGTATGGGAAGTTTGAGAAACGGCTCCCAAATGATGTTAAGTACATATTGTAATATAAAAAATGTAAGTTATTGTTGATTGCCGACTAGGAGTCATAGGGGAGTAACTAAGTTTCGGAAAATCTGTGTAAAGATCAAGAAAGAGCATGGCATTGTCATCCATTTTCATTTTAAAACTATATTTCAGCAGACACTTAACGTTTGACAAATTTTTGTTAAATTTCGCGCATGAACATGGTGGTTAATCGTTCGATTTTCCAAGTTTCACCAAGCGTTACAGACCAATACCTTAGGAAACAATTTTGGATTGCTGCTTTCTACCGATTTCCTATGGGAGGCACCAGAAGCGGTAGACTGATATTGCTTATTTCATGAAGATTTATGGCAGTTGTCATTTCCATCAACTAGCCGGTCAGACATCGCTCAAAAGACTTAAAAATTTATGAAACATTTTCGGTCAAAACGTACTTAATACTTTGTATGCCTCCTTTTGGGCGTTTCATTTTTAACGTACGAAATGATTCATACCTTCGGTTGAAACTATTTTTTATCTCTATAAATTGTTATGATTAATAAGTGAAATATGAATTTATATATGAATTGCACTTTACGAGTATAATCTGTTTTGCCCATTGCTAAGTTTATTGAATTTGAATTATTATATATGAAATATTTATCTGATGGTTTTAAGGGCCACCTTAAACAACCATGTATAGAAATCCCCTATTTATCATGTCCAGACGACAACTCCGCGGTCCACGGAAGTCTCGTGGATAAAGTTAACAAGAACTTCTACAGCCACCGCCAGCATCACACCTTCCAAACTCTCCGCTCTCAACTCTAAAATAAAATCCACTAATGTAAGTCAAGCAAATCCCCCAATTCAGTTCTTTTTTCTTAAATAAGCACTTCCCCGTAAGTACTATTAAAACTCAGACTATCTCATTGCAGTTGTCTTCGAACTAAGTTCAAGACATTTGGAATCTAAATGCTAACGTATATGTTTTACTAATTTGTAATACCTTCATTCCGGCGGGTGAAGATGCAATTACTTTGTAGGCTGTTGAATAAAACGCTTAAGTGTAGGGTATTATTCAAGAGTCTGTGTGGATCTGTGGACTATGTGATTGCTACGTAGTATACGATTTACAGTTGATTAAAATGAATAATCAATAATAGATAGAAATTGCATAAATTGTATCGACACAAACGTTTGAAACAGTGAAATGTATTAGTTTTTTCTTTTCCTTCTTACGCAGATTTGATTTAATCATTGCAGACAGCCTTTTTAATAAATCAATTTTATAATTAATACCAAATCCAAATGTGTACGTGTGCTGAGTTGTGTTAGTGAACAAAGTTATAACATTAAATGAAAGTAGATCAATCAGAGCGGCAAAATCCCAACTGTTAACGAAGAAACCTGATTTTTTTTGAGCTTAATTTCAACCAGTTGTTATAAAACAAAAATGAAGGATCTTCTTTAAGGAGGCGTTACATTGAACGTAGAAATGTATGTTCGAAAAGTACGAGGATTGTCAATTAACTTTTGTAATATGGCAATATCGAAGCACACTCGTCAAATGTGAATATTTTCAAGCGGTGATGTAAAAATGGAGGACGTTTTTAAAGGATGCTATTAAGGCATCTACATCTGTAGCACAAGGATTGCCATTTAAGTTTTGAGATATGTCAATATTGGTGTAGATGTAGATAAATCTGATAGCAGCATCGTAAACTTTGACGCTTTCTAGGAGACTTTAAAAATTCATCTCAGCCAAAAAATTGAATTACTCGTATATCATGAACCATTTCGTGCACTGTTGTCTTGTATGTTATGACCTGGTTTAATGACATTATGCCGATTAACTCGATGATTTTTTTAATTCCATCGTGACCATCGTGCAGCATGAATTTCATGAAGGTCCTTCAGAATCAATTGTTGAAAATATTAATGTTATGCAGTAACTGATATTGTGTGAACATTATACGACTTATGGAGGAATGCTTGATCATTAATATTACATTTCTTCACGTTGAATACTGCATTATTTGGTAACGAAAAAGCTCATGGTGGTTCGTCTAAAGGAATACAGAAAAAAATTGTTTTGCTTCAATAGACGCCTAAGAGTCTGATAGCATAACCAGCAGCTGATGGTTCTTCCAACACGGGGAAAATCCAATAAAAATTGTTCGAGAATGAAGTTTTTCGAAGGAAATTGTCGAAAGTTTCTTCGAATCGGTGCTAATAGGACAACGTAGAATAGTGCATTTCGAAATCGTCCCCTATCACTCAAAGCGAGCTTTCAGAGGTCGGTCTAAACACGAGGCCTTGTGAGATTTAAAAACATCGAATCGAAGGGTCACCCGCCTTATAACCATAGCTTGATAGCTACTGACTTGTTTTTATTATTGCCAATGAAAAACAAATACTGAGGCCCACATGTTCGAATGTTTAAAAATGCGCTGTTGCATATGAAGTGCATGTTTTGGATTTACCCTACAGCGGAGTACAGTGTTTCGGAAGTCGACAGATTTTCTGACAGTTTACTGAAAAACGATATCGCCATGACCGAGTATGTATTTTTATTTTTGTTTTTCTCACACCTTAAGTAAGTGAAAGTTGTTTAACTAAAGCAGGAATATTGTAGAATTGTGTTCCGCACATTTATTGTAATCCGCTCTGCAATGAGGATTAAGAATTTTTTTGGAAATATACCAAATGTTACCCAGGCTTAATGTAAAAGACATAAAGGGTGGCGCATAAGTAACGTTAACGGCGACTATATTGAATGCGTTCCTGTGCATCATTTGGTTTTAACTCGTGAACCAATTGCATCTTATATGTGAAAAGATGTAACATATGTAAAATTCTTTGCAAAGACCGCCTAGACATCTCTAACTGCTGAGAATGTCGCCTGGTTTAAGTTTTGGGGTTTTCCTCAATACTTGCCTGCACTCGAGCAGTGATCACTTCATTTCGAACTGCACGAGGTCTACCAGAACGCGGAAGATCACAGACAGCCCCTTGTTGACCAAAACGCTGAACCAATTGATAAATTGTTGGAGCGCTGGAAGCATTTCGAACATGAAATAAATTTCGATATGATCTGAATAATGGAATGCTGACTTTCAAAGTAAAATTGAACAACTTTGGTTCTTTGTTCTGTGCTGAGCCTTTCCATCATAAATTTCCCAAGTATTATTTAGTTAATTCTGTAAAGAGACGGGAAAAAAGACTTAAACAAAAAATTTATTCACTGATCAAATCTTAACGTTGCTTATGCGCCACCCTATAGTAAAAATAAACCCATTATTTTGTTAGCAATCTGCATCTCGCGTTGTATAAGCGCTATGAGTTTATGACATTAGAAAGATAAAGTTTGGTACTAAAAAAACTGGTCAGATAGTTTTGTGATTGCTTGATACAGTTTTGTTTGAGCGCAGGTCAAAAACGCTGGGGTCCATTTCCAAGAGAGAAAATACACTTTGTTCGATAAAAGTGAAAACGGAATGCGTTCCACCGATTCTGTTCCGAAAATTTTCTTTGTTCGTATTTTCTGAAATTTTACAAAAACAATTATAAATCAATATAATTAACAAATCAGTCTGTAGACTGTCTATTACTTAGAGATTAGAGAGGAAAGACTTTACTTCAGAAGATCCGCTCCGGTTTCTTTCTAAGAGCCTACTTAATCTATTGCAATCAAATGAAATGTATGTAGCTGACTGCAAATGGATTAAGTCGTTCATTAGTATGAAAGGTATTAGAAGAGCCATGGTTACTTTTCATGGTTAATTTTTTCAACGTTACTGCAGTCTACCTATGAGAAGCTGCAGGAAACGAAGTGGATTTCTGAAAAGCCCTCAATTTGTGTGGAAGATATTAGATGGGGTGGGTGAATATAGTCAATTAACAATCTGCCATAAATTTAAAGAAGCACCATTACGATTTATGATAGTTATCGTGTCTTCCAGATAGCCAGATATCTCTCAATCTCAATAAGTCATGAAAACACATTAGATCGGAATATGCCTGGTACTTTAAACAATTCGTTCATAGCTTTAGTTGAGGGTAGTATAAATATAGGTTGACGAAAGACATTCTTATGTAGTCGGAATCTCTGTAATCTTGGATAATTTGAAAACCATCCCGGTCTCCCATGTAAGGTAAAAGTCCGGGAAAGAAAAACTGTAGTCAAATCTAATTTGTGTGAATACGTTGAGCGCCTCAAGCGTAGGGAAGCTATATCAAAACTTGAAGTGATATTGCTGTAAAGTTTGTATTAGCCCTAACAAAAACATATGATGCAAAAGTTGTTATTAGGGAAATAAACGAATAGAATGTATATCTGATTGAACTTGTGGCCGTTTTAAGCTTTGTTTTTCCCTTCTCACAGGTCAGCAAAAAGTGAAATGAACAATTAATTATATGAACGTTAAAAAACAATGGATTTTTTGAATGCAGTGTTTTTGTTTTCATGTTACGGCTGTCTTAAATCCCTCCCATTATCATATCATAAGTGACAACAGGAATTTCTATAACTCTAATCACAGCAGTATGTTCAATCATTTAGTTCAAACTGGGTGTTGGGCACCTGCCATAATCTTTGTATCTGTTACTTTTTTCAATTATTCTTTTCATTTACAGTGATTGTGCAGCAAAATTATTTTATTATCTTCGATCATTGTCAATTTCATATGCAGAATAATATTAAACCACCATACAGTGGTTGGATCATTTAAATTAAACAGAAATACCAAAAAGAAACTCAATAAAAACAGAAACAATAGTTTCAATTTGTGTTTCAACATTATCTTAAGGAACTATAAATCCATTCAATCTTATTTTTATAACACCCAACATCGCCACCACCTTCACCATTTGCTGGGGGACTGGCACCAAAGGTGGCGATGGTAGTGGCAGTAGTCAATGTTTGCTCACTTGCAGGGCTCACAACTTGCAAATTGAATACGCAAAACAATCAAGTGAATTGAAATGAGAAAATGAGCAAAAAAGAAAAGACATTTGCAACTACAAAGTGTAGTTGGAATAATGCAATAAAATTGATATTTATTTAATTATTATTCACAATAAACCATAAGCGTAATGCTAATTAATTTATCGCAAACGTTTCCGTCGCATTCAATGCATTTTTAAAATATTTGTTCCGCGTGTCAATCATTCTATAAATCAGTGATACTCTACTTAACAACTTAATGTTTTCTCTCTAATGATTCAGTGATTTTATTATTAATTGCAACAGATTATTAAGTGGACATTGAATACGGCAATTGTTATGCGTAGTTATTGCACTGACATATGCAAAAGTGGAATATGAAATTATGATATAATTGGACGAAGTACGTTTGTTTGCTGATATTGTTTTTGTTTAAAGTTATTTTTCAAATTACAAGCACAGATAGATATAGATATTCATAAATTCATAAATTATTCATAATCATAAATATGAAACGTGCTGTGTAGCTATGGTTTTTTCCTTTGGGTCGCAAAGTTTCAATAATCCTTCCCGATATTGCATTTCTATGAATCGCAAGTGTTACAAATGGCAAGATTGTCCCAGTAGCGAAAAACATTCTCATACAGAAACTAAGCTCACGTCTGATAGAAATACAATTTTTCGACATGTCAATATTGACAAAAATTGAAACATTACAATACTTTCCTTTCGTGACCGCAGTGTGGTGGCTGCTATAGCCGTTGCTCGTGGAACGAGCAGTTGCTAAAATGTCTTCTTAATATTTCCAAGGATATATTCATATTTTTAATATTTTGCTATTAACTACAAGGTGGCGCAATAGAACGTGCATATTTAAAAAATAGACTAAAAAAATAAATACAAAAGGTATGGTTAAAATAAATCTAAGGCATTGTATAGTAATAAATGGAGTTTCTACGACGACACTCCTCTAACCGCAAACGAAAATTATTGAAAATTTTCTTCAGTAATACTGGTGCAATGGCTGTCATTTCACCACGGATATTCTCCTTGAGCTGAACGATGTTTCTTGGATTATTACTGTAGACTTTGTGTTTGTTGAGGTATCCCCACAAAAAAAAGTCAAGAGGCGTCAAGTCTGGACTACGTGGGGGCCATGGAATATCACCTCTTTTCGAAATCAGTCTGCCAGGGAACATCTGCTTCACCACCGCCATGGAGTCATTTGATGTGCGACAGGTAGCTCCATCTTGTTGGAACCAAATTCTGGAATTCACTGTTCTTGAACTTTCAATTTCTGGAGCCAAAAATCCGTCCAACATCTCAACATAGCGTTCCGTATTAACCGTGACGTTTTGGCCCCGAGCATTTTCGAAGAAAAAAGGACCAATTATTCCTCTGCCAGAGATTGCTGCCCATACTGTCACTTTAGGACTATGCAATGGTTTCTAGTGTTTGATTTTGGGATTTTCACTGTTCCAGTAACGACAATTTTGACGGTTTACGAACCCATTCATAAGGAAATGAGCCTCGTCAGAGAAAAGGATATTGTCAAAATTGGAAAATCGATTAAGCATTTCATTAGGAAATGCGAGCCTTGCTATGAAGTCAGACTCTTTTAATTCTTGTGTTAGTTGCAGCTTATATGGATGCAGCTTAAGATCCAATGTTAAAATTCGTTGCAAACTTCGTCGCGATAATTGTAAGACAGACGATCTCTTGCGAGTCGACATTTGTGGATTTCCTCGTACTGACTCCATAACTCTCTCAACATTGTCTTCGGTCCTAGATGTTCTTGGGCGACCATTTGCTTGTGGTTTAAATATTGAACCGGTCTCTTCAGAACGCTTTACCCATATTTTAATTAAATTAGCACTCGGAGCTTCACTAATTCGCCGTAGTCCATATTCTGTACAATATAGTCGCCTAGTAGCAATATATGAACGAGAGTTCTCGTAAAATGCGCGCACGCAAAATGCGCGACGCTTCCCGTCGAAGTGATTCATAGCGACTAAGACTTCATGAGCCCGCCAACACAACGATGTAGGCCCCCCCGCCCGCGCCTTTTCTATCCCACAAAAAAAGATGATGCAATATGCACGTTCTATTGCGCCACCCTGTACATCCACTATACCCCTAGTAATAGATCCTATATAGACTCCTTGTTAAGTTTTCCAATGAAATATTAATATTTGTAATATTTCCCCATAACAAAACAAATAAGACAATTAACAAAAATGTTGCGGCTCATTCCACTACTAAGCCCGGCACAGCAGCCACGACATAGCAGCCACGGCCCTCAATTCATGGGATATGGCTTGATCGAACTTACCGCATTTCCTCCAGTTTCATTGTCTACCACAAGTATTCGATTCGAAAATTTACAAATTACAGAGTTGCAGAAATTGCACGCCTATCTATTGCAATGATTCATATATCATTTCTTTTTGGTGTTGGGTGAAACACTGCAACTATTTCTTACCAATTTGATATTTTTGAGTCTAAATCCGCCCTTAAATCTAATGTAGAGTTCGACTTTTTGAGACTGAAGGACACCCTACACTTTTTCTTTTTAATAGGTAATTTATTACGAACTGAAAACTTTGTAACCAGATTTTATAAAACAATTGAAGCTAATGGACGTCTAAAAAACATCTTTTGAACTATCACTTTTGTATTGTAAATATTGTTGAAATAATCTGTACAAATCTTTCTGAATGCAGTTCTTTTACTTTGCGACCTGCTATTTGATCTATCTTGAGCTTGATTGATAAGTCAATAGCAAAGACAAGACCCAACTTAGTATAATATAATATAGTAAAAATAAATTAATTATTTTACCAATAGCTGACTTTACTGATCTGTACCTCACGCTGTGTAAGAACGATCGGATGAGGTTTGCAGGCTTTAAAAGGATACCATCTTCTTACTCAATGTTGTTTGAGCTCACGCCAAAAATGGACACCAGCAAAGAGAAAATACGCCATATTTTACAGCCTTTGTCGAAGAAAGGCAGCTGATATTATATTAACAGTGTTTATGGTGTTGATACTGCAACAGAAAATTTTGCAGAATTCTGGGTTCGTCTATTCGGTTCCAGTAATTTTGATGGCAAAAATGCAACGCGCTCTGTCAATAGAATAATGGAAATCATTAATTCCAACTTTCATGTGTCGATTGTCTGAGAGCTTCAAATTGCACAAAAGATCATTTGGAACAAATTGAATAAGTCTGGATACAAAAAAAGCCCGATGTGTGGGTGCCACATGAATTAACACAAAAAAATAACCCCATGAGCCGAATTTCTATCTACGAATCGCTACTAAATCGCAATAAAATCGGACCATTTCTGAAACAGATGGTGACTGGTAATGAAAAATGAGTCACGACAACGTCAAGCGTAAACGATCGTGGTCGAATCGCGATATGACAGTGTAAGCGGTCGCCAAGTATTGAAAGTCAGAACCATTTTACTTTGTGTTTGATAAAATTAGTAGGGAATCATCTACCACGAACTGCTGTTCCCTTACAATTAAGCTCTTAATTCGGACCTGTACTTTTAACAACTAGAACCTTTAAATGAATCCATTGGCCGTAAGCGGCCAGCTGGCCAATAGTAGGGGAATTGTGTTCCTTTAGAAAAATGTCGGTCCTAATACATCGGTAGTGATTCGCCAGAATCTCCGATAGTTTTGTTGTGACGTTCTTATGTGTTCACCTTATATTCCGGATATGGCCCCAAGTGAAAGTCAGGGCCATTTCCTTTATGTTTGGTAAAATTAGTAGGGAATCATCTACCACGAACTGCTGTTCCCTTACAATCAAGCTCTTAATTCAGACCTGTACTGTTAACAATTAGAACCTTTAAATGAATCCATTGGCCGTAGGCGGCCAGCTGGCCAATAGTAGGGGAATTGTGTTACTTTAGGAAAATGTCGGGACTAATACATCGATAGTGATTCGCCAGAATCTCCGATAGTTTTGTTGTGACGTTCTTATGTGTTCACCTTATATTCCTGACATGGCCCCAAGTGAAAGTCAGGGCCATTTCCTTTATGTTTGGTAAAATTAGTAGGGAATCATCTGCCACGAACTGCTGTTCCCTTACAATTAAGCTCCTAATTCGGACCTGTACTGTTAACAATTAGAACCTTTAAATGAATCCATTGGCCGTAAGCGGCCAGCTGGCCAATAGTAGGGGAATTGTGTTCCTTTAGGAAAATGTCGGTCCTAATACATCGATAGTGATTCGCCAGGAGCTCCGATAGTTTTGTTGTGACGTCCTTATGTGTCCACCTTACATTCCGGACATGACGCCAAGTGATTAACAATAATTCCTATCGAACAAATCGGTGCTTATTTGACCTAAACCGGATCATTACCTATGCTAAATGAAGTCTTTAATATCATGCAAAAATAAAGGATGCCTTTTTACTACACCTCTATGTAGCGTATCCCATGTATCAGTTTAAGAACGTTTAGAAGACAACAATGAAGGTATGAATTTTGACTTTCAATGGTCATTTGATTCCAGGCCATTCAATCAAAATTATCTAGATAACTTAATTAGAGATCTGGGACTGTGTAAAAAAGCATAAGACCTTCTAGCTTTCCGATTGAAAGAAAGACATCTGAAAACGTCAGAGATAAGTATCTAGGAAGGTATTCTGCAACACCATTTCTGATGCATTGGCTCAAATTGGAGTATGAAACTATTACCAATTATTACATACTCATCGAAAAGCAGTCTTAAATGAGAACCTTTGCCTTATGGTAATTAACTAGGTACTGTGCCTATTGCACATTCAACCAAGACTACAAAAAAGAAATACGCACAATATCTATAGTTCTGAAAAATATTAATTGTAAGTTGTGTTCAAAAAATAACTTGAATTTTCAAATTCGCGGGCTACACTCGTTTTTCGATTATTATTTTATTTTTATATGTTGGTACAATCTTCTCGAAAATATGTTGACGGTTTTATCCATATAGCATGTTTAGTCTGTTTGTGAGAGGTATAAATAAGACAAGTGTTTTGCGTGTTCGGCGATTTTTTGCTATCGAAAAAAATGGATCAAAAAAGTTGCATCAAATTTTGTGTAAAAATGGAATTAAGTGCTCAAAATCACTTGAAATGTTGACAGTGGCATACGGTGAGAGTACTCCGAGTCGCAAAAAAGTTTATAAGTGGCACAAACTTTTCACAAAAGTTCGAGAAGATGTGAATGACGACGCTCGCTCTGGACGCCCCAGCACATCAACAACCGATGAAAATGCAGAGAAAGTGAAGAAAATTATTATGGAGAATCGTCGAATCACAATTAGAGAAGTTGCTGAGGATGTCAGCATATCGATTGGCTCATGCCATGTAATCTTTCCGGAAATTTTTGGCATGAAGTGTGTGGCAACGAAGCTCGTTCCAAAATTGCTGAAATTTGACCAAAAACTAGGTCGCATAAGCATCGCTCAGGAATTGTTGGATAACGTCAACGATGATCCAGATTTGCTTAAATAGGTCAAAACTGATGACGAATCATGGATGTATGGTTATGACATCAAAACCAAAGCCCAATCGTCCCAATGGAAGAGTCCAGGAGAGCCAAGACTAAGAAAAGCACGCTAAGTTCGATCAAATGTCAAGGTTTTGCTCACTGTTTTCTTCGATTCCATGACGTAGTGCATCAGGAATTCTTACCATAAGGTCGTATGGTAAATAAAGAGCATTATCTTGAAGTTAAAAAATTCATCGATTTTGCATCATGATAATGCACCTGCTCATCTTTGCCTGTGAGAGATTATTTGGCCAAAAACAACATCGTTATCATGCCTCAACCACCGTATTCACTAGATTTGGCCCCCTGCGACTTTTTCCTGTTCCTACGATTGAAGGGACCCATGAAAGGACGGCGTTTTGCGACGATTGAAGAGATAAAATCCGAATCGCTGAGAGAGCTTAAGGACATACCAAAAAGTAGAAAAGTAGAAGAAGAAGATTGGAAAGAACGCTGGCTCAAGTGTATTATATCTGAGAGGGGCTACTTTGAAGGATATAAAATAGAAATTGATGAATAAATAAATATTGTTTTGCGAAAAATTAAAATTCGCTTTTTTTTTTTTTTTTTTTTTTTGAACACATCTCGTATGTAACTTAACAAGATTATGCGTAGATCTGAAAATGGCAAAATTCCATTTCTGTCAGCAAAGTTATTATACGATATATTCCCGTTTTGTATGCCTAAAAAACAATAAAGCTGACCTCTGGACAACGAAAGAAAAAAGGTTTTGATTCCGGAGGGACTAAATATGTAAAATGTTTCGTAGATTGATCTGAACAAAACAATATGTTATGTCTCTTAACAAATAAGGGAAAGTTATAAATACTTTATAAAAACATTTCCAAAATTGAGTACTGAAAAGACTGGATATAGTATACATATGTATTTTCAATGACATTTAATTAACAATGCAAATTTCAACGTGCATGGAATAATTTCGGTTGTGTAGAGGAAATTTTCGTGAGAAATACTAAATCGTCTCTTTTTGCATTGCACTTTAAGCATCTTGGATGTAATACAGGCACTGAAATTCCACAGACTTTTAGAAATTTTTCCTGAAAATGTTGGTGATTCAAGTGAAAAGAACGTTTTCATAAAGAGATTTGCACCATAGAAAAGCCTGGTATTGCTATTCCATAGTATGAGTTACTGGAATGTAATTATGGTGGCTGAATACTTGGGAATCGTTAAAGATTGTACTTCTAAGAAGCCTAAAGATAGAAAATCTTATGAAAGAAAATTTAAATTAGATTTACTTTTTGTAATAAAATACTTTAGGTTAGATACTGGTATATTTTGTATGAAAATTTCTCCCCTTCATATCCCAGTAACTAAAGCTTCTGCTGGAAAATAGACTGAAAATTTGAAATTAGTGAACTGAATTCATTTTGGATCAGGTATAGAACTTCGTGCAACAAAAGCGCTCGTTGTCGCTCAGTGTCACATTATTCACAAGCCGTCTATTCTGCACAACCTTTTATTACCTTCCTTTGTCCTAAAATTTTTAAGATTGCATGTCGCCTGCTGCCGCTTACATACATGTTTAAGAAAAATGGCCGTAATATAGCCTAGGGAAAGATTTCTAAAAGAAATCCGAACAAACTATTCACCTTGGATATACATATGAACAACACTGCTCCGAAAAGAATCTGAAAACATTTCGCAAAATAAATATTTGTTTGTTTACATTCAAGGTTTCATGTCGATTTCGGGCGTTTCAAATACATCACTTTTATGTCTCTTGTCTTGATGGCTTGTCTCACAATAACAATGCCGGAACATTACCTGAAGTTTATTACCATTTAAGGATATCAAGGATTATCACAGTATGAAAGAATAACAGACAAAAGGCACACCCTCTCTCTGTCCCCCGCGCCTTCTTTGCTGCGACCAATACTTACGCATAATTCTATGTAAAAACTGATCTTCGAAGATTTTTGCGAATTGATAACAGCGCAACGGCAACAACACGTTCTTTTGTCAACTCACTGCCAAGTGACAGTCACAAGGCGAATTGTCTTAAAAGGAAAGGGTTCAGAGGCTGTTTATGTCTTTGTAGTTTGCATACTTCTACGTTCGAGCACAGGACCATCAGCAATGATTGATGTTTTAAATTATACCTTTAAGCTGTAAAATCGTCACTCAAAATCTGTTGCATTTTTCGCAGTCCCCCTTTCTATGCTATGATGTTAAAGTTGAAGAAGAGGACGTATTTTCAGTTTCGTTTGTTTCGGTTTTGTGGTAAGGCAAAGTCATGATTTTCAAAACAATTATTTTTCTGCCTTCGACCAACTGCAACAACGAAGAATTCAACTTACTTGCAATCCAATGATGATTTTTGCATTGTGCGGCCATGACGATGAAGCTGGCGATGGTGTCGCCATCACCTCTTAGGCCCGCTTTGTTTTGTGTGATCCGGCTGCTGCTGCTGTTGATGTTTGGCGTTGCTTGTGGCAGGGGGCATATCATACGTCCATCTGAAAGCCATTCATTCATTCATTCATCTTTTCTTGCACACGAATCTAAAAAGAAAAGATGAAAAGAGCCACCACCAAAAGCACACACACACACACTCAAAATATACGTAACTATTCGCTACTCATGCGCATTTCGAAGTTATTATTATTGTTTGCGTTTGAGCCTATAACACATAATAAATTTTCCTTTGCCATTATGTATGCTGGAATGTACGAATATGAATGGTGGTGTTATATCGTATATGAGGTAGGTTTATTCAGATTCTATTTATGGGTAGATGAATTGTGTTATTTGGAAAAACTAATTTGGGGATGCAATACTTTATTCGAAAATATTAAAATCTTAATTAGTTTAATATAAAAAAATGCGAAGGAAAAGCCGCGGATTACACTGATTAGTTTTAGTTCCTAGAGTTTTATCATTTGCCCGCCAACGTGCCCATGCTTACGAATCTCTTTCTGTCTCAGCGGCAAAGTGTGAGATGATGACTCATTCAGAGGTACTTTTCCTAGTAGGGATTTTATAGCACACAAAACTGCCAAGTTTTTGAATTCTCATAGGTCTATTGTTTCCCATTGTGTGAGCTCTCATTGACGACATTTCGCTCTGACAAGACGGTGCTACATATCACACATCCTGTGAATTTATCGTATGGCATCATCCAGAGAATACTTCGAACTGCTGAATTGGTTGTCTAGATCTACACTTATGTCTGCAAGGCTAGGCAAAATCAAAAATCTTCTTCGATAACTTAAGATTAAGGAATGCGTCATGGAAAATTGGAACCTCAGAAATTATTATACCATATTTGACGAATTTACGGCCAATATTGGAAAGTAATAATCTTCACAAATAAGGACTAAATGTGATTCCTTTGTATGATAATAAAGATTATCTGATACTATGATGTTGCTTCATTATTCGGTTGATGTTATCTCTAAGACACCAATATTGTCTTCTCACCTTCCAGAAAAGTATCGGTTTGGTCAGTAGACCAGATCTCCTTAACACCAAATAAAACTTTATGATTTTTTATAATTCCATTTCAAAAAATAATATTTTTAATAATTTGTGTTTGCTCTCAGTTTTGCGGAATTATAATGCAACGCTCGTGAACCAAAAATAAAAGACAAATATAATATATATATAAGACATTTTGAACTGCACAAGGTCTTCCAGCACGCGGAAGATCACAGACAGCCCCTTGTTGTCCAAAACGCTGAACCAATCGGTAAATTGTTAGAGCGCCAGGAGCATTTCAAACATGAAAGAAATTTCATTCTGATGTGAATAATCGAATGCTGACTTTCAAAGTAAAATTGAACAACTTTGATTCTTTGTTCTGTGCTGAGCCTTTCCATCATAAATTTCCCAAGTATTATTTAGTTAATTCCATAAAGAGACGAAAAAAAACAAGACTTAAACCCAAAATGTGTTCACTGATCAAATCTTAGCGTTGCTTATGCGCCATCCTATTCATATATATAAAGTTTTTTTCTGTTACGATAAGTATCAAATATATGTTTCTCTTCTTAGTCGAATCGAAGAGCTGGTTGTTAATTTTGATTCCTGCATAGGTCTTAAAAACTGATGACTTAAAATAACGCAATTACGGAGTAATTTTGAAACCAACTGTAAAAAATTAGGTTCAACAAATTCAGTCAGTCTACTCAAATGTCAATATTGGGACTAACTGACAATTTGATTGTCCATGAATCTTTTGTGTCCTCTTTAACCTAAATTTCTAGATTCATCCCCGCTCTATACGACTTCATGGCTCCATTGAAATGATTGTTTAGTTGATGCCGCCTTTTTGCTGCTTTTCTCGGGTAGAGTTCATAAGTTGTTGGTGTGTAATTGGCAACAAAACAGTACGTGCTATTGCAACACAATTTTTATTTTCTACACTTTTCTGATTCCTTCAACTCGTCGCAATTGTTTGGGCTTTTGAGTTTTTGGCAAAACGTTGTTGCCATAATGATAGCAAGTTTGTATCATATGGATATTTCCTTTTTGTTGTTATAGGTAAAACTCTGTCTGTTGTTGTTGTTGTTGTGGTTGCTATTTCTTTTGCATAAATTACAATTACAAGTCATCTGCCTGTCAGCGCTGACATAAAGGAACTGGTTTCCATGTCAAACTCGCTTCGCCTCCCTTTGCCACACGTAAGCATACCACACTCGTGGCAGACATCAAAGAATCCCCTTCAAAAAACAAAAAATACAAAAACAAAAGTTCAACGTAAACCCAATAAATGGCCACAAAAGGAAAACTTGTTATTGGTTGGCACAAATTGAGGGTGAAAGTAAGCTGTGTGTGTTTGTATGTTCAATGAAAAGTTAACGAATTGAAAAGTGAAAATGATTTTCGATGGATTTATTGAAAATGCACAAAATCGAGTTTGTTGCTTAAGTCTTTCAGTTTCACTTCATATCATATCAGTAATGATATGAAGTGAAAAAAATTAAAGTACTTTTACCCATATGAATCCAAAGAAAGTTTTTACATATTGTATTCCAGCAGGGCAAATCAAATCCAAATTATTTTCTGAATATCAAAATTCTGTATATTTTTACAGGAGCAAATGATTTCAATAACGCCATATAGTCTTAACGCCATTTGCTTTCATGGCCTCCAGAGGTATTTATATGAATCTTTAGATCTTAATGTTCTCTAGCAGTCCTTGTAATTTTTAATTGCATCGAATAGTTTTCATTTATAAGAATTTCAAGGGAAGGCATTTATCGTGCTTGCAAACGTATGGATGCCTTTCAATTTCGATGATTAATTATCCAGTCAAACATTAACCTTCAGAATCTGTAATATTTTATATTACAGACGAGTCAAGTTTACTACAAAACATCATTAGTTTTTGTGCCTCTCTCTCTCTTCGGGGGATATGCTATGACAACTGGAAAGGAATCGACATTAAAAGCAACAAAACACACCAATGCGACGACTTCTGTGGATAAAATGATTTATCGAAATATATTTGTATTTTAGGAAAAAAAAAGAACGCGAACGAATGAACGCCAACTTAAAAATCGCAAAACGCAAAAAATGCACTTTACCAAGACGTTTGAAGCTAACCCAACTGATGCGAAAAAGCAATTAAGCATTTGATGATGAGCAAAGCTGCCGTACAGCCCGCATCACTATTACGTGCCATTATCACAAGAACAACAATTGTTGTTGGTGCCATTTGATTTCTTGTTTTTATATAAGTAATAGCGATTGTCATTAGCTTACCATTTCATTTTCTACACCCATTCGAAGCGACGAAGGCGACTCTAAGCTGATGATGTGCCCCATCCAGCATGACAATAGCAGTAAAATATACGAGTATATAAAGATTTTGTTAAGTGTTGTTCGAATAATTGCAAAATTTATGGTTAAAAAGTCACAGCTACAACGAAGGGGCTGGTGAGACAGATTTATGCAGGCAAAAGATCATAAAAGTGAGACAATAAACATTTTCAAATAATTAATTAAAATTTATTACTGTGAAAAAGTACGCGTAGAATTAGCAAAAGGGAATGATAAAAATGAATTAGTTGTAGAGTGCAATCAAAGGAAGAGTAAGAATAATTGCGTTAAGAGGTTCGAAAGGAGCTTATGACAAGGATAGCTGGAAAGTATAATAACGTTTCTACAAGTGAAAATATCCATATCCTTGAATACTCAATATTAAAACTTTATACTAACTTTAATAACCATACTGTGGTTGATGAAAGTTGTTGCATTACATTTCTTCTCTTACTTTAAAAATAATAATAATAATAATTCATTAAGCGTTTCTTTATTGGTTTTTAAATATAACAGACTTTAAAGGACTTCCACGCTCGGTTACGAATGTGCGACATCATTATTTATTACTGCCTACCTATGAGATTGCATTAATTATCGTTCGAAAGCAAATCTTTGATGGCTTTGTTTTGCGAACTTTCTGCTTGTAGTAACCTCACAAGATTTAGTGCACACAAGATTTAGTTCGAGAAGGTCGACAGAATTTGGATTTCTTTGAAATCAACTTTTTGAGGAATTTTCATAGCAACTCTGACGTAGCAATTCAGACCGTTCGACAAAATGTCCCATCTTTCTGTAACCACTCAGATTTAAAAGTGATTCTCTTTTGGCGCTGAAAGAACAAACCCTTTTCCTTTGAGTAACATCCTCCATTAATCGTATCAGCACGACCGATTTCTTTGAAAAGGTAGGACTTGGCAATAGAGTTTGATGAAACTGCGCACTACACTGTAACTCGAATTGGGTGCAATTCCATCTCAATGTCTGTGAGTTAGAATCACTCCGTACATTTAACAATTTTGCTTGTCGACAATTTTGCTTGACAATTCATCAGACTTAAAAATTAATGACCTGGCTGCAAAATTTTAAGTGAATCGAGAAGGCTGCTTCTTTCAATTTGCTTATTATTAGCATTTTATATAGAAATTTGTAATGGCTGCCTTCTGGCATCCACACACTGCTCTTGCCGAATTCTAGACATGACCTCCTCTAAGGCAGCAGTAAGCAAAAGCAACATTTTTCCTCTGAGTGCCTTCAAACATACGCTTAAAGTCTCTTCGAACAAAAATAGTAATCCAAATTCGTTTATCATCATCCCTATAATACATTTTTCTTTAAATTGCAAGATTAACCACTGAAATAAAAAAAAACGTAACAAAATGTATTGCCTTGTTTTTCTTGTGGCAACATTCATCAGCTACATTGTGATTTGAAACTTTGTAGGACTAAAAAACAACATTTTGTACGTTTGTGTAATTTTTCTGGAAAAAATACTATAAAAACGTATTTTAAAATTTATATAATGCTAAAATTTAAGTTTAAAGAAAAATATTCAAATATGAACATATCGTTCGTTTAACGTACATTTTAGGCCTCCGTTCCGCTTGTAGATAACCACGCCACATTTTTTCATAGTAGAGCTGAAAACGTTAGGAAAACTTGCCTGTGTGTCCACCAAAAATATAATCGAAATGAAGGGTGTCCCAACAAGAACGCAAGATTTAAATGACTGATGCAGCAATTGAATTGTTTCTCTGGCTGTATGACATGTGGCGCCGTCTTGTTGAAACCACATGCCCTCCACATTCATTTCTTTAATTCTAGACACGAAAGAAACTGGTTATCATTTCACGATACCGAACACCATTAACTGTTTGCGCTTGACATGCCTCATTTTCATAAAAAAAGGTCAAATGATTCCTGCAGCCCAAAATCCGCACCACACAGTGACACTTTGAGGATGCATTTGCTTCTCGTGAATCATTCGAGGATTTTCCTCACCCCAAATGCGACAATTCTGTCTTTACATCACTAACACACCGATTTTTGCCAAATTTATCCATGGCGCCAAATTTAAATCTTGCGTTCTTGTTGGGACACCCTTTACATTTTCGTTACCGAATGAGACGACGCGAAAGCGGCGCTGTAAAAGATTTCGACTTATGAATCCCCAAAGTTTATATAAGAAGTATGAAAATATTAAGCCCCTAAAAAAAACATCGGAATTTAACTAAATTCATCATTTTGATCATAACCGGAAGAAGAGAGTTTTTTTTTCGTACAAATCGAATAATTAGTTGCCCAAATAGTATGTTTATTTACCAAATACATGGAATTATTGATAAATAAAACTGTGATAACCACTATTTGTCATTTTCAAACAATGATCTGTAGCGCTCCTGTAGCTGTGTCTCCTCACAAGTGGAATATTTAATATAAGTAGTATTTCCAGAATTTATTTTTGACAGTTATTCTCTCCTACACCAATCGTTCCACGTCGTCAAGATTTGATGTACAATCGTTTTGATGTATGGATGGTGCCCGTAATTTCAACAAGATTATTTTGGTGAAATGTGGCAACCTTATAAAATGTAAGTTTTAAGTTTTAAGGCACCACGTTGTTTAGTATTCTTATTTAAGCCGTCAAAAGTAAACGATCTCATTAAATTTGTAAACATGAAAAAATTGATCGCCGTTTTGTTATTCAATATTTCCAATTGGAAGGTCTCAGTACAATCAGTATTAAAGCCAAGCTAGATTCTACTCTGGGGGAGTCTGTTCCTTCGTTTACGACATTAAAATATTAGGTAGCAGAGCTTAAACGAGACCATACCAGCTGCCAAGACGAACACCGTAGTGGTTGGCCAATTGAGGTGTTCACGCCAGACACGGTTAAGAAAATCCACAAAACGGTATTGGATGATCATCGACTGAAGTTGCGTGAGCTAACTAAAATGAAAGGCAAAATGTGGTGTACGTCATATATTGAGCGAAGATTTGAAGATGAGAAAACTGCGCAAGATGGGTGCCGCGCTTGCTTTCAATGGAGCAAAAACAGGGTAATAAAGATGTTTCAGTAGAGTGTTTAGTGATGTTTCAGCGCAATAAAGTAGAATTTTTGTGTCAATTTATATAACTATGGATGATACACGGCTCCATCACTTCACACCTGAGACAAAGGAACATTCAAAACAGTTGACTGGAATGGAATAATCGTGTCCAAAGAAGGCGAAGACACGAATATCTGCAAGCAAGGTCATGGCATCTGTTTTTTTTTTTTTTTTTTGGATGCACAAGAGATTAGGAGAGGATAACCCATTAACGACGAATATTATGCAAATTTATTGCAGCGTTAATGTGATAAAATTATGGAAAAAAGGCAGCATTAACCGAAAAAGAAAATGTTGCTTCATAAAGGCAATGCTCTAGACTTACTTCGTTGTGAACCTTATTCGCCAGATTTAGCTCCTTCGGACTATTTTCTATTTCCAAACATGAAAAAATGGCTCGGTAGTAAAAGATTTGCCAACAATGAAGAAGTGGAGTCTGCTGCAGTTCTTACTATAAACAGGGTATAGAAGCTATTGAATATCGAGGTTTTATAACCTGATTATATTGAAAAATAAACAACAAATTTCCCAACTTTTTTGTGTCTTATTTGTTAGGTCGGCTAGTTTTGGGACCGCCCTCAAATGTCTTGTCATTGTACAGTTTGTAGTACAACAGTTTGTTAGTCTATTTGTCGATTTAGATGATGCAAGTTTTTTTTTAATTTGTTTTGGTACTGAGCGCGTTTCGATTAACCAAATTAGATTTATTTCATTTTTCAAGTCTAGATTTCTATTTGCTAAATAATTAATTTTCCGTATTGTATCTTTTTAGTGGTAGTTCAGTTTCATTCGTTCAAATGACCGCGGGTTCAATCCCGCTTGCAGCCAGCTATCATTTTTTGAGCGGCAGTCACCTCGATGTGCCATTGAGTAATCAAGTAATCGACAAACCTGATTAATGCTTCTCAAAATGTGAGCTTTGGTATCATCGTTCATCAAAATGAATTCTCACACAAATTTTTTTTAAGGTTTTTGTTTTTTCTTTTTTTTTTTTTTTTTGCAGTAATATTAAGATTTGTGTTGAAATATTTATGTTTCTTTACTAGAACTTGTTTCAATTAAAATTACTTTAGATAATATATGGTCCTCAATAAGTTTGAGTGAAGGATTTTGGGGACAATTCGTTTCTTCATATAGGGTGGCGCACGAATTGTGCTACGGTGTAACAGTAACCGTCGATTTGGACCGATAATTAAAGGTTTTAAAGAAATCCTTTACCCAGAAGTGCGCCGAAGATATATCTGTTTCAACAGCATTTGGTTCCAGCAAGACGGAGCAACTGCACACATAGCCAGACCGGTTATGGCGGAGCTCTAACAAAATTCCCAAACAAATTAATATCCAGTAACTCCACTTTCCGCTGGCCACCAAAACCACCTGACCTAACTGCACTAAACTTTTTTATAGGGTTATGTCAAGCTAGAAGTGTACAAAACGAAACCAAGGTATTTGACTGGATTAAAGCAGTCTATTAAATCAATACTTGAGGCGATCCCGCAATGAATAATTTTCTGATAAGGTGTCGAATATGCGTGAATGAGCACGGCCTGTCATCTTCAAAACCAATTTGTTAAATGAAAAAAAAAAGAATTTTCTATACACTAAAAAAAATGATTAAACGAAAGTTATTTGAAATTTTTATTATAGTATAATTGGTGCACTACTCTGTACAAAATCCAAGTACTGCTATGCTGCCATAAAAGGTTGTTATTTCGTAATAGATGGTATCTACATAGACGCATCAATGAGTGCATGCGATTTAAGTTACTCAACTATTCGCCTTCCCACTTCAGCTTGCACTACGAAGGGATACTTGACTATTGGTTGGAAGCCACGATCTACTTGGGAAATTTTACAAAAGACCCGTTCCTGGCTATTCCTTGGTGGATAATAATCAGAGAATCTGAAGTAAAAAATTAACACACCGGAAATACTTAGAAATTTATGAATTTTCGCCAATGTCATGTGTTAAAGGACTGTTAGAGAAGAACGTTTCCTGAAGCTTTCACTTAACTGGAGTTAAGGTTATTTCTTTTTGCCTGGTTTCGGAAGGGTATCGATCTCTTTCACGATAGCATTTTCAAGTCAAAAGTAGAAGCTAGTTCCGCACGACTTTTCGGCAAACAATTACGAAACATGCCTAGCAAAAATCTTTAAAGAACACAGCCCCTAAGAAAGTAAAAACTTTCCTCATAAAATAACAGAGAGGGTTTTTGTCATTAAAATTTCATCCGTCTAGACCCACCAGTTGCAGATGAAAAGAGTAAGCTCTTAAAGAGCCACTGTATGAATGACTCTAGTTTGAGTATAATTTAATTTTATTTCTCATTACATTACAACTTACGAGAACATGGGAATTATAGCTTATTTTAATAGTTGAAACACAAAAGACTTAAGACGCATACACAGTTCAATGCGCTGAACAATTTTTCTTGATTTTTTTTTCCAATTTCAGCAACATTGTTGTAATTTTTTTTGGGTCAATTAATTTATTTGGGAGAAAAAATTGTGTTTTCACCCACGCTATAACTAACGACTGAAACACTTGGAAGAGGCGATTACATTTTTTTATTTCAGCTATCAAAACAAACATTACGTTTGATTTTATTTTTTTAATTTAAGCTAATTTAACATTTTTATTATATGAAACTTTTCAAAAATCCGTCATGTTTTATTCGCCTTTTGCTCTGTGGTTTTTCTGTATCCAAATGCTCAGCATAAATGGCTTTAATTGCTACCGCTTTAGCTGCTGGTGACTTTGACGTTGCCGTTTAAACGAGGCAAAGAGTCTTGACAACTGCAAAATATTGACCAGAAAACAAATCTTAGCATTTAGTGGTTCTGACCACGAAAATCAAGTAAATGAACCGAAAAGAAAAAAAAAATTGGTTTAAGATAATAAAAATAAATTGTTGACTACATAAACAAAACGCGTGTGAACGCTGCAACAAGTTGGCGGATTTGATGGTCTGTGACGCTGGCCGTAGACGGTGAATGGAGCTGGGACCGTGATTGTGAATGGCTAAGTTTATGTGTGACTGACTCTTTGAGTCACTGTGTATATGGCTTATTCAGAGTCAATGCAAACCAATCGCTATTTTTATTATTTTGGTTTTCTTAAACAAAGTTTATGTATTGACTTGTAGTACTCGGTTTAAATGGTTTAAACGATTTTGATTGCACTCACCTGAACACTCACACACACACACCCGTGCAGTGGGCCTGCTAAATGCACGTAACACATAAATTGGCAACAAATTATGTGATAATTATTTTTAAATTGCTGACATTACTTAACGCCATATGGTTAGATAGCTTGTGGCAGAGCGGAGAATACAATTGATTGAAATAAATGTAGGGGCTCAAATTGTAATGGAGAATGTAGTCAAGTACTTCATACACCAAGTGCTGATGGTTGATAAAATATAGGCAAATAAATATTTCATGATTTGCTTATATACGAATGAGTCATGACGACAATGTTCTAAAGATGCAAATTGTGCAAATATATTAGTTGTTAATATAGAATGTACAACGGAGGTGCTCATAAGCTCATAAGCGATTTACACGAGGCACAAACAGCACAAGCATTGGAATATTTATGAAGCTGCATTGGTGTATGTCGATCTTAAAAACATATTTAATTCAACGCAGGAATGGCCGATACTATAGGAACGTGAATTTTTTTAAAATTTGCATTTCCTTGCACGCCATATTGCAGTATGAAACGCAGATGGTATTCAACGAATATCTTTTGTCATCGTTAAATCCATTGAATAATTGACATCAAATTAGCTATGTTTGTTTATTTGTCGTATTTCTTAAATTTTGGCACGTCCTGCTGCTGTAGGCAAAAGCTAAAAATTTAAAAATAGTTAGATGAGTTGAACGTAAGCTTACAGTGACTCAGAAGCAAATGCTTTGCAGCATAATTGGCCGGCCAGCAACATCACGGATGGGCAAGTGTGGCTATTAACTTTTCAACGGTGTCTATATGAAATACAGGGTGGAGCAATAGAACGTGCATATTGCATCATCTTTTTTTGCGGAATAGAAAAGGCGCGGGCGGGGGGCGCCTACATCGTTGGGTTGCCGGGCTCATGGAGTTTTAGTCGCTATGAATCACTTCGACGGGAAGCGTCGCGCATTTTACGAGAACTCTCGTTCATATATTGCTACTAATTTAGTGCTAATTTAATTAAAATATGGGTAAAGCGTTTTGAAGAGACCGGTTCAATATTTAAACCACAAGCAAATGGTCGCCCAAGAACATCTAGGACCGAAGACAATGTTGAGAGAGTTATGGAGTCAGTACGAGGAAATCCACAAATGTCGACTCGCAATAGATCGTCGTCTTACAATTATCGCGACGAAGTTTGCAACGAATTTTAACATTGGATCTTAAACTGCAATTAACACAAGAATTGAAAGAGTCTGACTTCATAGCAAGGCTCGCATTTGCTAATGAAATGCTTAATCGATTTTCCAATTTTGACAATATCCTTTTCTCTGACGAGGCTCATTTTGTTATGAATGGGTTCGTAAACCGTCAAAATTGTCGTTACTGGAACAGTGAAAATCCCAAAAGCAAACACCAGAAACCATTGTATAGTCCTAAAGTGACAGTATGGGCAGCAATCTCTGGCAGAGGAATAATTGGTCCTTTTTTCTTCGAAAATGCGCGGGGCCAAAACGTCACGGTTAATACGGAACGCTATGTTGAGATGTTGGACGTTGGATTTTTGGCTCCAGAAATGGAAAGTTCAAGAATAGTGAATTCCAGAACTTGGTTCCAACAAGATGGAGCTACCTGTCACACATCAAATGACTCCATGGCGGTGGTGAAGCAGATGTTCCCTGGCAGACTGATTTCGAAAAGAGGTGATATCCCATG
>JAHXMU010000103.1:1279133-1452270 GCA_019455685.1 Philornis downsi | reverse complement strand
CATATTTTTATAAGCCGAGCTCATGAATCTGTATTTAGTCAATTTTTGTTACTCGAGACGCTTCGTCGAATAATAAGCTTCACTTGAAGACAGATAATTTTCTTGTTTGTTAATATGTACACCTAGTCCTGCCACATGTTCTGTTACAAATATAAAATGCGCTAAAAAAAACAATATTCATATTGTATTCAAAATTATTTCATTTATTAGAAGACAATATTGGTTATTAAAAAAAATTCTATTTCACTCGAAATGGCGCCTTTTTCTTTAACACAAGCTTTCAAATGGTGTGGCCATTGTGCTATAGCCGCACGTACAATTTCCATGAAGATCGAGGACGCTCCTCTGGCTAATGCTGTTTTAAGGCTTCCCAAATTTCTGTGGGGAGTCTTGCAAGCCATATTCTCCAATTCTGACCACAAAGCATAATCCATTGGATTGAGATCTGGACTCCCTGATGGCCAATCTTCTGCTGCTATAAAGCCAGGAATATTGACTCTGAGCCACTTCTGCGTGGTTTTAGCTTTGTGCGCAGGAGCAGAGTCCTGTTGGAAGATCCATCTACGTCCATTGAAAAGGGTATTGGTCAAACCCTTCGCAATACCCCCTAACACATCTTTTTGATAAACGTTTGCACCAGTTTTTACGCCCTTTTCACAGAAATGGAGGGATGTGACACCATGGTGGGAGACCCCCACCAAACCATTACGGATGAGGGATGATGGCCACGTTGAACCCTTGGAACAACTTTTTTCGCTTCCTTAGATGAAGTGCCATAAATCTTGTCATTTTGTTTGTTGAAAACTTCTTCTTCCACGGTAGAAATTTTCTCATCCGTAAACAGAATGTTTTCATGGCCATTGTCCGCGTGCCACTGCAAAAGTCGCTTGCATCTTTCCAGCCTAATTTTTTTTAGCTGAGGAGTTAGAAGATGCCCCGTGGACCGACGATAGGCTTTTATATGCAGATCATCCCGAATGGATCCCTGGACATGGATCTGGTTGATATATCCAATTCCTTGGACATGATTTTCTGCTTTCTAAGGGGATTTCTCCGAATTCTTTCACGCACTGCCTTTGCTGCCGCACTCGTACGGACAACGCGCAGGCGACCACTTTTTAGCCTGTCTTCTACTCCAGACAATTCGCCGAAGCGAGCAATAGCACGATAAACGAACATTCTTGATATTCCGAGTGGTTTTAGCAGCTCGAAAATTTGGCCAGCACTCTTTCCGCACTTATGCAACGCTATTACGCTGACTCGATTCTCTTTAACGCCCCACTCCATGTTAATAGATTGCAAACTGAAACCAAACTGACTAGTATTCTTCACTAATCAGTGCATGTGTTCTGAAGAAAAAGTTAACGGTTCTATTCCCGCAAGAAGTTTTGAACGATAAGCGCTGGAAATTGTGTAACAGAGCATATGGCAGGACTATGTACTCTGCAAGAGTGAGAACTGTAATAATCTGGTTGAGAACCGCCAATTCTTTTTGTATATTATTTTAAGGCATTTATTCTGGATAATTTGCATCTTCTTTAAGTTGCTTTTGGCTGCAGTATACCATACCGGCGAAGCGTATGACAGGATTGGTCTAATGACACATTTGAATAATAGTTCTTTGTTTGTTCGGCGTAGAGGTGATCTTTTGTTTAGAAACGGCCATAGTGCTCTTAAGGATGTAGTAGCTTTATTACACACTTGATCAATATGTTGACAGAAATTCAACTCCTTGTATAAAGTTGCACCGAGATAATTTACATGATCACTAATGTTAGTGTAGTCGTTTTCGTAAATAATTTGGCGTGTTGGTATTCGCTTAGGTGATTTATTAAATGGAAAAATAATCGGCTGAGTTTTTCCGTTATTTATTTTAAATTTCTATTCTTTGAAGAATTTATTACAAACAGCTAAACTTCCCTCCATCTTTTTCAGTAAAGCGCTGGTTAGTTTGCTGGATGTAATCAGCGCTGTGTCGTCTGCGTAGTACGCAGTATCTATGAGTTTTGGGGGTTTAAAATCGGCGGTGTATATCGAGTACATAATCGGTAAAAGCGTTGAACCCTGAGGTAACCCAGCTGGAATTGATCTCGGCGTTGATTTCGATTTGTTTATAAATACCGTGTAATTTCGTAAGTTTAAGAAATCAGCCATAATTCTACATATACATTTGGGGTACTTTGATTTAAGTAACTTGTAGATGATACCATTGCGCCATACTGTATCGAACGTTTTTTCAATATCGAGGAGATCCCGTAGATTTTCTATTTCGTTTATTCTTTAAAATTTTGTTCTGTGGTACGACTTATTTGGTGTATGGTGCTGTGTTTGCGTTTGAACCAAAATTGTTCTTTGGGGATAACATTGTCATAATCGCCGACACGCGTGTGTATTAGCTTTTCATATAATTTTCCAATGTTGCTTAAAAGACTAATGTACCTGTAACTGGTTGCAAGGTTCTTGGGCTTATTTGTCTTATGTATAGTAATAATTTTCGCCATTTTGAAAATATCTAGAAAGCAGTTAAGTTGCAGACAACTATTAAAAATTATGACTAGTAGCTTAATAGCTCTTACTGACAACTTTTTCAGCAATGCATTGGGAATGTTGTCAAGACCGGGTGATTTAGAATTTGATAAATTTTTCAAAATATTTTCCACTTTACAGTATGTCACAGGAACTATGTCATCCGTAGTTGGTTCTTGAGATTTGAGTGCCATCACTTAAGTGTTAACCATGCATTCGAATGATGGTGAAGGCAAAAAATTTGTGGTTAGATTGTGTGATTTCGCAAAAGTTTCTGCAAGGAATACGAGGAATAATGTTTATATATAATATCAACTATTTTTTTTTAGAGAAAACACATCCAAACGGATAACAAAACGTTGTTCTCCAATGGATTTTGTACTCGTATTCTCTTACAATTCAAATGCCGATACACCTTTTCTAAAGCTACAACATTTGGTACAAATACTAAATGTATCAAAAATGCAAAATACTAGATCACACATATTAGATCGTGCTTAGCTCTAATAATATTGACGACAATAACATTGGCTTGCTTCCACGAAATTTGTGTATTTTTGTTTCTAACACTGCCAATTTGCTACTTTGATGCAATAAACACAATGATTTTGAAACACCGCATCCATACAAAATGCATATTTTTATAATCTGTATTCAAAACAGACATCACAAAGAAACCAAAAAAACGAAACTTAAAAAGACTTCAACATTCCTATGAATATAAATCGTTGCTGCTGTTGCGACAGAATATGAAATTGCGTAATATCCATTCTGCAGTTTAAGTAGCATTTTATGGCCATAATCCGATTATGCAATTAAAAAGTGTATTTAAATATAAACTGCCATTAATAAAGGCAAACAAAATGCAAGAGGATCTGCGATTTTACGACTCTGTGTTGGCCGCTGAGGAGAATGCAAAAATCTGCAAGTGAACAAAGGCGATCGGGAGAGATCATGGTAAGCCATGAATATGAAATCACGTTAAAAAAAAAAAAAAACAACAACGACAACAACGGCAAATCATCATCGTTTTTGAAAAGATTATTTCAAATGATTTTCACTTTTCAAATATCAACGATGTGGAAAATGAATGAAGCCTATCATAATTTGTTTTGCTTACTTACTTACTTACGTTTCCTCTTTTCTCTGTTCGCCTTTTCATCAACAAGTAAAAGGAAGTTGAAACTGAAGATTGTTGGTTTTTTTTCCTCTGCCATTTCATTTGCATTTGAATTCATGGTGGATACTCAATGAGTAACCAAATCTTCGGCAAATGTCAAATGTTAAATTGATTTTAAATTCCATGTAAAAATCGCGGCGGCTAAATCGTTTCCCACCCCTCCCCCCACGGACCGAGCATTTGAATGCAATTATTGCAGTCGTAAGAGGGCGCATGCGCAACAACGACAATGCTGGTCATAAAAAAAAACCATAAAATTACAACATTTGAAACTTCCAATGCGAGTTAAGAGAAACAAAAGTGAACAATCATTAAAAAAAGACCCCGGCATGACGATTTTTCTTTTTTTTTTTTTCATATTGATTCGTGTAAAACAGGGATCACCACACACTCGTATTACAACTATTACGGCGACCACTGTGAGTTCAGTTGACGGAACGTTTGGTTTCTTTTCTGGTCTTTTTGTTTTTCAGCGGTCGATGATGTTCAACGGTCCAGTGATTGACAATGTTGTATTCAAATTTTAAACGGTTATTCAAATAACCACCGAACAAACACTCACATCAGTGTATGATTTTCGATTTGTTTTGTCTGAAACAAAAAGAGTCTCAAGTGTTTACAGAAAACTTTATAAGGAAATTTTAACGGCACTCAAGTACCCAAATGTCCATCAGTATAATCAAATGGCTTACAAATGCACTCAGAGAAAGTGTGAAACCTTAATGGAAGGAAACTACAGACTTCTTTGTGTTTAAACGAAGGAAATCTCTAACATAAAATAGTAAATGGATTGATATTTTTGTACCTTTCATGCCGTAGATAATTCGAGTTTAATAATCGAGATTCAATTTTTAGTTACTTTGGTCCTGTTCATTCTTTGAATTTTCGGACAAAGAATTACTCCGCTGAAATATTTATTACACAAAGTGATAAACTGAATTAGGATAAAGTTGATGTGTCAGCTTCTCAGTTTTTTAGACAGTCACGTGAAAGCAACTTTTTGTGCCTTGTCTGGAGAGCGAAACTACCAAAGTTAACCAATGCAAGCTTTTCATTATGTAATTATCTTCATCTATATTTGCCTGTGATAATGAATGACATTTTTAGTATCGAAAGTTTTATGTTCGCTTTCCAATTACTTGTCGATCTTAAGAATAAGACGATTTCAATTTTATATTCGGCTTCTAACTGACTGGCACACCAAATACCGCATCGTCTAAAAGGCCAATGCTATGATCGCGAAATTTGGGCACCGGGTCTCCAGTAGAAGACGACATATTTGGAAACTCAAATTTTTAGAAGGTAAAAGGAGAGCAGAAAACGAACAAATAACATGATATTACCCCATAACTACAATTGTGAAATTAGATGTGTTAGTTCAACTGTTCAGGTGGGCCTAACCTGGCCAGCGATTTATATAAATTTTTTACATTTAAGGAGTGGAACATATAAGGCTTGAGACAAGAATGGTTTTACTGTCTACAACAAAAAGCTGAGGCTGAAGTCAAGAAAATTAAAAATTACACCTCAATTGTCGTGCAAGAAATATGTACTTTTGGGGGTAAACAGGGGAAAAAGAGGACATAAATTCGCGCAAAACGAACGTTGAAGCTGAAATCGTGAAATTAAGAGTATACAAACATTCACCTAACAACGAATGTTTGTGATGAGGCGATTTTTTTTTTAAATTCGTTAATTTAAGAAATAACAGAAAGAAGAAAAAGGGACATAGAAGCCCATATGCCACACCAAACTCTTACGCTTAGATAATTAGGATGTGTACTATGTACACATATTAATAGATGAACAACTAAGTTCCCGCTGTTTGCCAATAGATGGCGCCAGCTGTAAGTGCTAGCCAATTTTGCCATAACCTAAACGTCATGAGCCAAGCCTAGGCATGTGGTAAACATACCGCTTCGGCACAATAGTAATTTTCTTTTTAATTGTTGGTTAGAGATTTATCATTAGCTCTCTCAGTAAACGGCGGCTGAAGCTCATCAAGAACTTCAAAACTTTTACAGGGATGCCGCTTTAAATGAACCTACGTGTCGAGTTCGGTTCCGTCGCTTTAAAGACGGTGATTTTGATGTTGACGACAGTTCGAAGACACTGAATTGACGGCATTGCTTGGTGGGGATCCATGTCAAACGCAATTAGAGCTTGCTTCAGTATTAGAAGTTACCTGCCAAACCATTTCTAAGCGATTTCATGCGTTGGAAATAATTCAAAAGCAAGAAACTTGGGTCCCTTATGAGTTGAAGCTTGTGTAGGGCTATCCATTTAGTGATTTCAAAACCGCCAGTCTGGCAAGACTGTCAGTTATTAAATACCTGTCATCTAAAGTGTTATTTATTTAGTGAAAGGTTTGCCATTTACGAATATAGATCATTTAACAATCGAAGAATGCGTTAAAGTAATTAAAGCTTACTACAAAACTGGTGATTCAAACGTAATTCAACACGACCAATTTTGGCTTTATGGCATGAAGCTCAGGAAGCGTAATTTCACGTTTTTACGTTGTCAATCATGTGCTTTGGCGCCGTTAGATTTTTTTTTTTTTTGAGAGGCTACGTCAAAGACCGTGTTTACGCGAATAAGCCCCAAACATATCGCCCAAAATGTGCGAAAAAGTAGTCGGAAAATACCTCAAAAAGTCCCACTCCTGCAATCAATCCAGAGGCGGTAATTCAAATAATGTTCAAGCATTGGAAGAGCATTAGACAAGCAAATCAATGTAAAAAATGTCGATGGTGAATTTGTTGCAGATAATGTTCAGAAAGCTGAAATGTTAAACGATTATTTTGTAAATTCAGTCAATGAATTAAAAGGGCAAATTATACAACTCCCTTCGGATACGTGCCATGCCTTGAGAACATTAACAAAATGTAATAGCAGATTTCAAGCTAGAATAACTACCTTTGATGAAATGAGAAATGTCATATCCAGCTTAATATCGGGAAAAAGTCCGGGTCATGATAACATTTCGGTAAAAATTCTTAAGATATGTGCTGATAGTGTGACTCCACGTTTGGTTAACATTTTTTGTTTTTTTTTTTTTTGCATACACAACTCTTTATATATTTCAAAGATAACAATTTGTTAAATGATTTTCAATATGGTTTTAGAAAAGGTTGTGGAACAGAGGAGGCAACAGTTTATGTGCAAAATTTCATATGTAAGTCGTTGGATGACGGGTATAGGGGTGTAGTTGGAGTTTTTTTATGATTTGTCAAAAGAGTTTGATCTAATTGATCATGATATCCTACTTCAGAAACTCAGATTTTATGGTGTGCGTGACAAAGAACTTTTTCTCTTAAAAAGCTATTTGTTCAAATTGTTAATAGTAAAAGTACTTTGGAACCAGTCGATCATGGAGTCCCCCAGGGAAGTGTATTGGGCCCCTTGTTATTTTCTCTGTATATAAATGACTTGAAAAATATTGACTTATCAGGTAAAATGTTAGTGTACGCTGATGATATTGCCATTTTTTATCCATATAAATATGAAATGGCTGTGAAGCCTTACATAGAACTAGGAGCAAGTCTATTAATAGAGTATTTGCGTATTAATAAAATTTTCCTTAATCCAAAAAAGAAAAACGAAATTGATAAGATTTAAGTCACATTGTCGGTTCAACGACAGCTTTACTATATACGTAGATGCGGAAAAATTTCCAGAAGTTAATTCAGTTAAATATTTGGGATTATATTTTCAAAGTAATCTTTCTTGGACACTGCATATAGAGTATCTGAAGTTTACAGTATCACCTGCCATAGAGTTATTGTATAAATTTAGAAATAAATTTGATCAAAATACTAAGTTTATAATATTTCAAGCTTTAGTTCAAAGTCATCATAACTATTTAGCCATTATGTATGGTTGTAAAAAGAGTTCTGAATTAAAATCACTCCAGCGGCAACAGAATAAAGCACTAAAAGCTGTAGCGAACTTGCCAATTTCAATAGAAATGTTTTTCCAACAGTTTTGCCAGTATATGGTTGTTATAAATTAAAATTGGTAATATATGTTTTCAAATGTTTGCATAGTATTGGTCATCACACGATAAATTTTTCCCGAAATCAGTATATTTTCAATACGAGAAATAATGACAATTTGAGAGTAGCTATGTGTCGATCTGAAACAACAGGACAGCGTATAGAACATTCTGGTAGTAGTCGGTACAATATTTTACCACAACAGTTAAAATCACTAGAAAAACTTTCATTATATAAATCGTCAATGAAAGGGTATTTATTGCAAAATGTCGAAGAGCTTCTGGTATGAATTTTGAGTTAATATTGCAGTATATGCCAAGAAATTAGATTTTTCATAAATGTGTTTGTATTTTGTATTAAAACTATTGTTATTATACAAACAATTTTGGTGTAATTATTTTGCCAACTAGTCTCTATAGTGTATGATAAAATAAACTAAATAAAAAAAAATTTTAACAACATAAAAGTTTCATCGAAAAATGTATTTGCTGAGATATACGAGAGCACTTTATCATATTTAGAATATATCCAAAAAGCTACGATTTTTAAGAGATATTTTCGAACAATTTCTATTAATATCAGTATGTTGTAAAACAACTCAATTAAACGGCAGTTTTTCCATTAGTGTATGTTGTAATATATGGTCGTATCCGAGTATGTTTGTTTTACTCAAAAAGCAATCAATCAATAACATTTTTATTTTTTGTTTTTTTTTTTTTTTTTTTTGCTTAGTATAAATCATGTTTGCGCTTTTGTCTGAAATGTGTGTAAGTAAGTTTTAGTATTTGCAACAGTTTTCAGTTTATTGTATTTAACAACATGTTCCATTGGATTTACAGCAAACTGCCATTTGTTAGTATTTATGGTATGTTTGATATGATTTCATGAATGAAACTAAATCCGTAGCACTTGTTACGATTTTATGAAGCGAAATCTATGAATGAAATAGAAAAATGAAAGGAGGCTAAAGATTGCCTTAACAAGCAGCCAGTAAACTTCAATTGTCATGAAATTTAATTCGGATTCGGTCACCATAAAAAAGCAATTCGTCTTGGTCCATAGAATGAGTCAATGGAATTCCCTGTGGAATACCGAAATCAAAGTCATTTCATCAGTATCATTTCGTAGGAAGAGACATCATTTGGTGGTGGTTTAATGTACTGTTTGGGCATCCGGTACTTTGGTGTGGTACGTACAATGACAATTACATGATCAAAAACGCTATATTACATGTATCTGGAATCTGTTTTTTTTTTGTTTTGTTTTTTGAGTCACCTTTAACACACCTTGTCCAAAATTGTGCTTGTACTTGTGAACATGATAATGTCTCCACCAAAACTGTAGTAATTCATGTTTCTTTATTCACTGTTTTCGTTTTCAATTGTTTTCCTTTGGGTGTTTGCTATATTTGTTATTGTACAAGTGGTAATTTGTTTTGTTTATAGTCATTTTTGGCTCCCTCTTATTAACAACAATTCTTGAAATTTTACAAAAAAAAAAACCAAAAAACAAAAGAATATTCAAGTGATTTTGAACTTTGTTGACCTTCCGTTCGTGTTTTATGTTTACCACCGTCATTAACTGGATGAAGAAAACCAGTCAAATGTTCAAAAAGATTACGGTGCAGGTTAATGAAGCATTTAAGGGATCATTAGGAATTTCAGTAATGTTGACCATAAAAATATGGAATTTATTAAACATAACTTGGTCGTCACATTTACAATGACACTGTAAAAATATTAACAGCAACCGTGCTATGTTACAGTAGTTGGGTTCATGAGCTGAAGCGTAGTATGTTAATATGAATTGTAGAAGCGTTTACGGCCTAGTAAGAGGGCGGACCTAAAACTAGCCGACTTGACTTATAGATGGTGTCAGTAGTTTCAAAACAATTATTTTGGTGAAAAGTGGCAACCATATGAAACATATATTTTAAGTTTAAAAGCGCCCTGGTGTTTAGTATTTTTATTTAAGCCATCAAAACTAAATGATTTCAGTGAGTTTGTAAATATGGACAAAATATTTCCATTTGAAAGTTATCAGTCCAATCAAAACTAAAGCTGAGCTAGATTCTACTCTAGGGTAGTCTGCTTCTCCGTTCACGGCTATAAAATAATAGGTAGAAGAGTTTAAATGAGGCTGTACGAACTGCCAAGATGACCACCGTAATGGTCGACTAATTGAGGCGTCCATGCCAGACACGTTTAAGCAAGTCCAAAAAATGGTATTTCAAAAAAAGCTATACATCATATATCGACGGAAGATTTGAAGATGAGAAAGCTGTGCGCAAGATGGATGCCGCGCTTGCTTTCAATAGAGACAAAATAGTTCGTGAGATAAAGGAGCGTGAGCTATATGCAATCATAGGCATTTCAAAAAAATCGTATATTAACCGAAGATTTGAAGATGAGAAAGCTGTGCGCAAGATGGATGCCGCGCTTGCTTTCAATAGAGTAAAAATAGTTCGTGAGATAAAGGAGCGTGAGCTATATGAAATCATAGGCATTTCAAAAAAATCGTATATTAACCGAAGATTTGAAGATGAGAAAGCTGTGCACAAGATGGATGCCGCGCTTGCTTTCAATAGAGAAAAAATAGTTCGTGAGATAAAGGAGCATGAGCTATATGAAATCATAGGTATTTCAAAAAAATCGTATATTAACCGAAGACTTGAAAATGGGAAAGCTGTGCGCAATATGGGTGCCGCGCTTGCTTTCAATAAAGACGAATTTTTGCATCGATTTACACGCAAGGATGAGACACGGGTCCCCCACTTCATGCTTGAGACAAAGGAACAGTCAAAGCAGTGGACTGGAAAGGGAGAATCGTGTTCAGAGAAGGCAAAGTCAGTTCCATCTGCAGGCAAAAGGTCATGACGTCCGTTCTTTGGCATGCGAATGGGATCAGTTTTATTAATTATCTTCAAAAAGGAAAACGGCGAATATTAATTTCTAATTTATTGTAGTGTTTAGGTGATAAAATTATGGAAAAAAGGCTGGATTTGGCGAAAAATAAAGTGTTGTTCATCAAGACAATGTTCCAGTTCACATATCCGCTATTGCGATGGTCAAAGTTAATAAATTAAAGTTCGAATTGCTTCATCACGTAGCTTATTCGCCAGATTTAGCTCCCTCGGACTATTTTCTATTTCTAAACTTGAAAAAATGGTGGTAAAAGATTTGCCAGCAATGAAGAGGTGGAGTCTGCGATTGGAGGATATTTTAAGGTGCTTGGTACTTTTTACTATAAACAGGGTATAGAAGCTGTGGAATATCGCTGGAAAAAGTGTATCGAGTTAAAAGGAGATTATGCTGAAAAGTAAAGAAAAATTTTCCCAGTTTTTTCCTTGTCTTCTTTGTTACGTCAGCTAGTTTTGGGACTGTCTCGTACTTTCCAGTAGACTCTCTGCGTTTTGAAAATAGTAAACAACGTGGCGCCTTAAAACTTAATACATATGTTTTATAATGTTGCCACTTTACGCCAAAATATATACATATATTTTTTTCAAACTACTGGCACCATCTACACGACAGGGCGTCCAGTTTTGGAAACCTTTTTGTTCTTAGAGGAAGGCTCTTTAGCCTTTAATAAGACCTACTTGTGTTCTTCTAATTTTCATGCAAATACCATGTGGTTTTGGAGCCAGACGGGTTTGCTGCACCTTTTCTCAGTATACTGTCTATAACATAAATATACTGTGAAATCTGTTGATCGCTTATCTAATCTCACATTCTAACTGCTTGAATGGGTCTTGTAGACATAACCCACAGCTTACAGTTGTAATAGAAATTATGAATAGAAACATCTAATCTAAGATAAGTTATCATAGTTTTGCTTTCTTTCTATCAAGATGACTTAAATTGTCTTTTACATCTATAATCTGTTAACAGTAAACAATTGAGTTTTATGAGCCTTCCAAAAAAGGCAAATTTTTATGGTATAGAATTACATTAACATGGATTTATTTAAAATTACATTCCAGAATTATTTGTCGGAAATATGTAGGGATTTCAGGAAAATGCGGGCAATAATGATTCAAAAATGAACTGGCATTTGAGTTTCAAAATTGATGTTAAAGAATCTGTGTAAATTCCGTTTCGAAATATTATAGATGTAATAATGGACTGTATTTGCTCTAAGTTTTGCGTAATTATGCAACGCTCGTGAACCAAAAATAAAAGACAAACATTATATGATAATATTAATAAAAGGTGTCGCAACAAGAACGCAAGATTTAAATTTGGTGCCATTCGAAGTGTCATTGTTTGACATTTGAACAATTGTTATTGTTTGCTAGTAGAAGGTATGAGGTTAGTAAAAATGGAGCACTACACGAAATTTGTGAAATTGTTTTACAAAAATGGTGAAAGTTTTGCGGCTACAGTTCGCAAATTGGGATGAATTTGGGGTCACAAATAATGCTTCAAAAGAGTCCACTGTAAAGAGATTAATGGATAAATTTGCCAAAACTGGGTCTGTTAGTGATGTAAAGACAACAACGCGGCTTCGACCAGGTCGATCGACCGAAAATGTCGCAGCTGTACGTGATGATGACGCTCAAACTCCATCCACCTCAATTCGGCACAAAGGTGTCTCCAAATCCACCATCTTCATGCACACAAAGTTCAATTGACTCTGAAACTGAAGCCAGCTGACCATGGACAGCGAAGGGAGTTCGTTAATTGGGTATTGGAGAGACAACATGAAAATGCTGATTTTGCCGATAAAGTCATCTTCAGTGACGAGGCCCATTTCCATCTTGATGGCTTCGTCAATAGGCAAAATTGTCGTATTTGGGGTGAGGAAAATCCTCGAGTGATCCACGAGAAGCAAATGCATTCTCAACGTGTCACTGTGTGGTGTGGATTTTGGGCTGGAGGAGGAGGAGGAGGAAAGTGAGGCATGTCAAGCGCAAACAGTCGATGGTGTTCGGTATAGTGAAATGATAACCAGTTTTTTCGTGCCTAGAATTGAAGAAATGAATGTGGAAGGCATGTGGTTTCAACAAGACGGCGCCACATGTCATACAGCCAGAGAAGCAACATCTGTGTTTTATTTAAAATTTAAATCTTGCGTTTTTGTTGGGACGTCCTATATTTGGAATTAAATTTTGTTTCCGATTAAGAATCTTACTCGTTTAAAGGTTGTCTAAAAATGAGGTAGAATCTCATAATGAGTTGAAGCAAATAACGTGAGTTAGACATCAGTTTTTTTATTAAACATAACAGTAATTGGAAGATTGGAAACTCTTTATGTAGTCGGATAAAAGCGTTGTTATGTCGCAAGAATACACATAAAAGGTTTCCTTCAAACCGAAAATTCATAAAAATGGGAAATTTATTTCTTCTAGTTCTACAAATGTTTAATTTTTCAAATTCATTATTCATTATAATTTAACACAGTTCAATAGAAGCTAAGCGGCAAAACTGTGTTTTATGACTTATGCGTTATTTTGCGAAAGTATATCATAATTTGGTTTCTATCCAGTTTCTATACAAGTTCAAATAATGATAATAAATAATAATAATATTGGATATCCGCATTTAAATTACTCTATTACAGAATATGCTTGGAAATAAGAATATACGTTTAAATTACTTTATAGCCGCTTCCTTTACCTTTGACGACTTCTTGTGAAGTAATTTAAATACGATTATCCGAAAAAATTATCTGAACTTTAGTCATACACACATATTGAAATTCCCAACACACCTTTGGTTTCCATTTAAACGACACGTAACATGGATATCGTTTACGTGTAGAATGCACTTGAGTACTTTGCTTGCTTACACCGACTCCATGCATACATTTTTAATGTTTTAGATTCATAATTCTTTTTGTTAACAACTAAATTACAACCAGAAACAACACGAAATCTCCCACACTCTGCATATATTCCAGACAGAATTAAAATATGTATAAGAGAGGGGGGGAAACACGCTGCCTTACTGCCTTTTCAGTGCAACATTTGTGCCGGGACAGAGAGCCGCCGCGCCGTTAAGTCCAATGTCTGACGGGCCTGTTTAAACATTCACTGAGTCTGTTTTTTTTTCTGTTCAAACTTCAGCAACTGTCACTTTGTTTGATCACTATCAGAATATGAGTTTTTCAAAAAGAAACCTAAACAGACTTCTTTTGAAAACCACCTCATTTTCAAAGAAACCATAGCTGTCGATTCAATGTTTGTTGAGCTTGTTGTAGAAACACTTTGCGGTGTTAGGTGACTGTTCGATCACTTCATAATTTAGTCGCTGTCCAGAGGTTTCTGCCGGCGATCGACTAAGGGTTGTTTGACTATCTCAAGCCGAGCCTGTTGCTTTGCCCCCTCATGTAGTACTCGTTTTACTTTTCATTCATTAATAAAATTTCTCACACCACTTTTTGTGCACGAAGATATATGTACGTACTTGTACTGGCGGCAATGTCTCGTCCGTGATCTCAAGTGTCTGTCTGGTATACCAATTACATTAGAAGTGTAGCCATTCATGAAATTCGTAACATTCAAGCGGTGTGAATAGCTACGGCCAGAGCTTGTCAGTACATCACATTTGATCATGTTGCTTCTTTAATGAGCGGAAACATGTAAAAGTGGTTAAATGGATGTTACCATCATTGCAGCTTAAACGTGGTTGCATTTTAATTGTTTTTGCGGTTTGGCATACGATGGAACTCCGTTTATTGCTTTGGAAATTTTATTATATTTACCAACTGAAGAGTAAAGAGTTCTGAATGTGATCAGTTAATGAACTATAAAACGCAGTGCATAAAATAGCTTTAAAAAACAATTATTCGTGTATTACATTGTATTACAAATCGCCTCCAGGCATAGGCACTAACTTAATGTCTCTCCAGATTTCCGGATTAATTTGTTTATGGTTTTGAAGCAAGAACTCTGGCCATTTGCCATCCATCATTGCCAACAAAAATGTAACATTTTAATACAATTTTGAATTGCAAAGACACTTTCATAAGCGCATTTAAAAAAAAAAATTCTAAAATCTGAAACTCTGCGACTCCACCAGATGGATAACGTAAATGCAAGGTATGTCAGCGAGAAAAATGACAAAGTCTTCGCTTTTCAACTCTTCATAGATCTTCTAATTGATTCGATAGTCATTCCAGCCAAAAAACCCTTCCAAAAGCGCTCCCATTTACCTTTAAAAATATCGAACCCTAGTTGAATTTCGCCTCTATTTGAGAACATGGTAGAAGATTTGTGAACAATGAACAAAGATGAACAAACTCCAAAGAATTGAAAAGAAAAATCAAATTTGTTCCCTCCTCCATCAGTCATGTTTCAAGTTCTCTTGAAGGAAGTTGTGTAGCAAGTTTTTTCTAACAGTAAGTGAAATTAATAAAAAAACACGCAACTAGCAACAAAAGAAAATACATTTTAAAATTGGCTGAATGAAATATTTTGTTTTTGTTGTTGTTTTTTTCGATTTCATTTACCTGCAAAATATATCTGATATTTTGTGAGTCTGACAGTTCTTTTGAAAAGCCCTCTCAAGAAAGTCTCTTAACAGCCCTTATTCTGAAGGCATTCTAGAAGGCCTTGCTTACAATGACAACTTTGGGTAAAAAAGAAAGAAGTATGGAATATAAAGCCTGACATTATAAATCCTTGTATCTGCAATATAAAGTATGCTCGAAAGGTCTTCTTTCTCCCGCTGGGATAGTAAAACGATATCCATTATTTTTCCGATAGGTGGCTCTAGTAAACTAAATCTCATGTTGTATAAACACGATTGGGTTACACTAGATGGCGTGTGTGTCTGCAAAATAAGGCATGTTGGAAGGTCTTCTTCCTCCTTCTTTCTCCCGCTTGGATGGTAAAAAGAAATCCATTATTTTTCCTATAGGTGGCTCTAGTAAACTGTATCTCATGTTGTGTAAACACGATTGGGTTACACTAGATGGCGTGTGTGTCTGCAAAATAGCGCCTGTTCGAAGGTCTTCTTCCTCCTTCTTTCTTCCTCCTCCTTTATCCCGCTTGGATAGTAAAACGAAATCCATTATTTTTCCTATAGGTGGCTCTAGTAAACTATATCTCATGTTGTATAAATACGATTGGGTTACACTAGATGGCGTGTGTGTCTGGAAAATAGCGCCTGTTGGAAGGTCTTCTTCCTCCATCTTTCTCCCGCTGAAATAGTAAAAAGAAGTCTATTATTTTTCCAATAGGTGGCTTTAGTAAACCGTATTTCATCTTGTATAAGTGCGATGGCGTTAAAGTCACTCGCGCTACAATGCGCGACGGAAGCGCAGGAAAAATATATCAAGGTTGAAAATTTTTCTTCGGCAAATATGAAAACACCTGCCAAGCGACTAAAACAGTATAGTCCCGGCACTGTAACAGCCATTCACGCCCAATTTCGGTTTCGTTGATTCCGTTCCGGGAATTTTGATCTCAAAAATGCACCACGCTCTTCAAAGACCAATTGTCGAAAATGTCGATGGAATAATGAAAATTGTCAAACCCAAATGTCTCGTAAACACTGTTTGGATGGCTCAAAAATACAAATAATCCGTTTGGAACCACTTGAATAAGGCTAAATACATAAAGAAGTTCAACGTATGGGCGCCATGCGAGTTAACGCAAAAGCAACTCATGGACTGCATTTCTGCCTGCTCAATCGTCCACCTATTTCTGCAACAGGGAGTGGTGGCGGGTTACATTCGACAACGTGAAGCGAAAACGGTCGTGGCCGAATCGCTTTAAGTCGGGGCAAATGGTGTCCTAGCCAGGATTGACAGTCAGGAAGATTTTGCTCTGGGCTTGGCGAAATAGCTGCTTGGTTTGATTATGACCGGCCAAAGTTTTAATTCGTCCGAGTACTGTCAACAATTGGACCGTCTGGAGGTAGCAATCGCCCAGAACTGACTATCTTTGAGCAATATGTGAGGAACTGTGTACCACCAGCACAGTCCCAGACACACACATCGACAGTGACTCGGTGAGCTTGTTTGGGGGGTACTTATGAATCCATCTCATAGTCCGGACCTGCTGCCAGTGATCTTCTTCTGTCCATGGCGGATGATTTTGCTCGTTTGTGAAAATCGATTGCGCCAGCTTTTTTACCAATAGTGATGATGGTTTCTATGGGACAGACATAATAGAATCATGTTCACGTTAACATGACAAGTTAAAAAAAAATCGGATCATTTCAACTGTGCTAAATAAAGGTTACAGTGTCATGCAAAAATTATGGATTTCTGTTTGCTACACCTTAATTAAGCGACGAATTAACTCATAGACACGGATGCCAAAGTGTTTTATTTTATTTCACGCTTTATCATAGCTCTGAAAACGATTATCTAAAACGACATTTTATAAAAAAGAAATAAAGTTTATGATTATGATTCTCTTTCGTATCGGATATCATAACAACTTAACAGGATAACATAACAGATGGCACTTAAAACGATCGTTACGATTTCGTTAAAGATCATAAATAAATATAAATAATATCTGAACGTGCTCGTAGTGTATGACCGAATGAGCGAATAATTTTTGCAAATAGTCGTTAGCTGTTAGAACTGGGCCTTCCTGCAGTTTTCGTGCGGAGCTTAATGACTCTTTAGTGTAAGTATTCTAAAATATTCAAATATTTTCATCCGTTTGCAAATAATATAATAGCAAAGAAGGTAAATGGGGTTCCTTCACATGTTGAATATGCACATGCATGCGGTACCTGAGTTTCAGGTGACGTTTGTTCCCATTAAACACGTTGTTTGTAAAGCTAACAGTTGCTGACTGCTCGCAGTATTGAGGACAAATATATATAAAAAGTATTGTGTACCATTTTTTTTAAAGGTGTGAAAATTGCAATTGGTATAATCAGTGTGGTGAACGTTACAGAAATTGTTGACTTCAAGATTTGCACTGGAGCTTGAATCTCATGGCAAATAAACCACTTACCTTAAAAGATATTAGTACGGCAACAAAAGGAAAAAGAAAGGAAGAATCGGAAGGACCTGAACAAAAGGACAAACACCTGGAATATCCCATCTATTCACAATTTATTAGTCAGTTTGCAGTTCACATTACCTACCTGCATTTCTAAGGTATGTGATGGACTGGACACGAATAATCAGTGTGGTGAACGTTACAGAAATTGTTGACTTCAAGATTTGCGCTGGAGCTTGAATCTCATGGCAAATAAACCACTTACCTTAAAAGATATTAGTACGGCAACAAAAGGAAAAAGAAAGGAAGAATCGGAAGGACCTAAACAAAAGGACGAACACCTGGAATATCCCATCTATTCACAATTTATTAGTCAATTTGCAGTTCACATTACCTACCTACATTTCGAAGGTATGTGATGGACTGGACACGAATGGACACAACATTAAAACTTTAACGCCTCCTATATCTACGACTGCAAAGGCTTGCATTTAAATTTGGATTTATAATTGCCAAGAGACTTAAACACCTCCGCTCACGATATAATCTCGCAGTATGACGATTGAATAGACACAAATCGTATTGAGGGGAAACATTTTTTTTATATAATTTGTTCCCTCGCGCAGATGGCTGGCAAAGATAAGATCTAACAGAGGTTTTATAAAAGTCTACGATATTTTTTCAATAGTAAAAATCGCAAACTGCACTTGAGGTTAACTGAAAAGATCGAGTACTGCAAGCAATTTAAATGGCAAACTGAGCTGAAATTTCGTATCAGGATAGACGAAGTTGTGCCAACTTAGCGATAAAAGGAATTTTGACAATCCTTTTAAGCAGACTTTTGAAATGATCAAATCTCGGAAGTTCTTCGATAGATGTATTCAATGTATTCACACTACGGTATGTCCCGGAAATACGAAAAGTTCAACAAGTATCATATCTTTCTGACTGTTCTGGCTACCATCGCAAGTGTTATCTTTCCATATATATTAAGTTTCCAAATTGCTAAAGAGCGAAAGGCAGAAAGAAAATAATACAATTAAAATAAAATTATCAATATCGATTACAAATTTGTGCATTACTCGATAACAAGTTTTGGCAAGATATATGACGATAAGCCAGAAAAGTTTAATTTGCAGCCAATTAGTACTAAACTTCTAATTAATTTATTCGGCTTTGTGATTACTTTTGGCAATAACAAATAGACTTTAATATACATCTAAATCGATTTTTTCATGGATCAAAATCTTTAAACTTATATTAGGTGCGCAACTAAGTTCTCGCTGTTTGTCAATAGATGGCGCCATCTGTAAGTGCTAGTTGATTCTGCCATAACCCAAACGTTATGAGCCAAGCTTAGGCATATGGTAAATATACTGTCTTGACACAATAGTGATTTGCTTTTGACGTCATATTTTTTGCTTTTGTGAATATGTATGATTTTGTGCCAAATAAACATCATAGCGGGAAACAGTGGTCGGAGCTCTTCGACAGTTTCAAAACGTTTACGAAACAATGCGTCGAGATTGGTTCCCTCGCTGTCAAAACTGTGATTTTGATGTTGACGACCGTTCGCGTGAAGGAAGACTAAAACCTTATGAATACACTGAATTGATGACCTTGCTTGATGGGGATCCGTGTCAAAATCAGGTAAAATTTGCTTCAGTATTAGGAGTTACCCGCCAAGCCATTTCCAAGCGATTGCATGCGTTGGAAATGATTCAAAAGCAAGAAACTTGGGTTCCTTATGAGTAGAAGCTAAGGGACGTTTGGCGCCGTTTTGTTGCCTATGAACTACTGCTTCAGCGACAAAAAAGAAAGGGTTTTTTTCCACTGTATTGTAACGTGCAGTGAAAAATGGCTTCATTCAGCACTCCAAAACAAAAAAAGCTATGGAGGCTGCCCCGTCATGCTTTTACGTCGTCACTAAGGCCGAATATTCACGCTGCGAAGGTTAAGCTCTGTATTTGGTGGGACTTGGTCGGTGTTATTTATTGCGAGCTATTGAAACCAAGCGAAACCATCACTGGGACTCGGTATTGACTTCAATTAATGCGATTGAGCAGAACTCTGCGCCAGAAATGCTTACAATACGCAGAGAGGCATAAAAAAGTAATTCTTCAGCATGACAATGGTCAGCCTCACGTGGTCAAACCCGTTAAAACCTACCTGGAAACGCTGAAATGAGAAGTTTTATCCCCTCCGCCATATTATCCAGAAATTGAGCAGTCCAATTATCACTTTTTCGATTCCATTCCACACATGGCACACAGTCTGGCTGACTAGCAGTTCCACTCATATGACGGCATCAAGGAATGGCTGGATTCGTGGATGGCCTCAAAAGATGAACAGTTTTAGCGTGACGGAATTCAAGCTTTGCCAGAAAGATGGGGAAAAATAGTAGCCAGAAATGGGCAATACCTTTAGTGAATCATTTATAAACATGTTTTCTTAATAAAGTTGAATTGTTATAAAAAACTTAGTTGCGCTCCCAATAATTTTAAGGGTCTTGACAACCTTTACATTAACATGATAATTTTAAGAGTGTCGACATAATGTCCACATAATGTAATGTTATGTGGAGGTGATAATCATCATATTGACATCATAATTTTACGTGTCTCGACATAATATAATACTTTGCACGGCGATCACAATTTTTATACTAACTTCATAGTTTTAAAAGTTTCAACATAATACCTTATATGGAGGTAATAATCTTACCATTGACATCTTAATTGAAAGAGTTGTCATCGTCTTCAACAATTTGTTATATTTTTTTTTTCTAAATCAAACTTTGATTTTAACAAGTTGGGAATAATCCATTAAGTTGTCCCATTGTTTATTGGCACGCGATTGGCGGTTGGATGTTGCAACATTTCGAAAGTCTATGTAAAAGGGCTGCCTTGCTTATCATCCGTTGTAAGATTGGGGCAGCATATTTCATCTTATTACTAATTATTATAGTCAGCAAGGTGACAATATGAATGATTCGTGTGAATAAAAATTTAGTATGCTGGTCAACCTACGTAATTTTGGTATATGCAGCAATATTTCTCTTCTGCATTCCCTCAATAGAGAGGGGAATTAATGCAACAAATTATCAAGACGTCTATCACAATAGCACACAATAGTGTGCTAGTCATCACCTTTAAGTTTGAATGAAGCCAAGTTGTCCACATGTTCCACGCACAGACATATATTTGTAAATTTCATATTATAAAATCAATACATTAACTAAAATGGTCAAAATATTTAAATTTAAAATTTACATTAACGTGTGTAGTTCTTAAAATTGTAAATCTTTGGTCATTCTACAGTCCCAGCGATAAGTTATCATACGTTTTTAAGGTTGACTATAATTTCTTGTATTGCTTTTACATAATTTTACATGCTCACCACAATTATTAGACCATTTTCCCCAATAACTTAACATTTCAGTTTAACACCAGACACTGCGACGGACATTTCGACACAGACAGTGCTAGATAGACGGACAATAAGACCTTAAAGTGTTTGTGTTCCATTACTAAGCTCAACAGCAACAAGTCACGAATGTGTCGCACACCTTCGAATGAATATTCAAATTGAATTAACGAAAAGGAACTCACAACTTTCCACCGACCAATGAGTCTGATAGATGTAGTCCGTGAATGTGTGTTTGATGCACAAAAAATAAAGGTAACTGCTTGACAGCCCAGTTCACGGTGACCATAACATCATTCATAGATGGAAGAAGGTGCCGCCATGTTCTTTAGAGTGCGGTTAGATGAGATGACTATTTCTCAGTTTGACAATATTCACGTGCAGATAGTGCATTAATAACAAATAACTTGTTTCTGAATATGTAAATTATTAATCTGACTTCCTTGCACATCGAAAGGTCTTGAAATGGAAAAAAGACTTGACAACATGAGCATGAAAAAGGGCTTGAAATTGATCGGAAATTTCTGAAGCGCCTTGCAATGGTTTACTACACTTCAGAAGTTTCGAATAACTCAAGATTATTCTGTAATGAACAGGTGACTATTTGAGAAATTTATAACACATAATCTTTATGTGTTTTTAACTATTGTTTTCTCAAAAAATATCATGTTTTTTATGTTACACTCGTAAACACTGGTTATGTGTGTCTGTTGGTAAACAAAAGACTTAAGACACATGTGCGATTGTCGGCATGGTCGGATGTTTGTGTTAAAATCTCACTATAGGCTTTGTTTCTGTGGACGTACAACACCCAAATGCCCGTGCAAGTAATTAGCTAAACATAATTTCTTATTTGATAGCATGAACAAAACAGTCCAATCACAGCTACCTTCCAAAAAACTTCTTTTTTATGATCTTGTTTAATACCATCATTTAAATTATAACAACCTTAATGCGCTATAAACTACTATGTGGGGTTTCTTTTCATTCGAAAAGGCATCATCTTTTGTTTGCGATAATAACTTACACTTTCCTTCTTACTGTGTTATCTTTTATCACGATCTCAGGTGAATGTTATTAGCTATCAATTGTTCATGTTAACCGCATTTTCATTATATTTTCGATAATCTTGTAGTGAATAAATTCTTTATATTTTCGGGGATAGAAAATGTGAATTGTTTTGAGATATTGGACTGTAGAAAATTGACTCATTTAATATTAATTGTATGTGCTTCTGATGGATTCAATTCGAAATCATAAGAAAATAATTTGTTGGGCAATCGATTGTAGATCTCAGTTATCTCAGTTCAGTTCAGCTTGAAAACATATAAATAGTTATCTAACACAACTGTGATTGAATTGCAGTATTTAACAATGGTACAGTAATTACATAAAATGAATTTCGGTTTTTAACTCAAATATGCAATTTGGATGTGGATTTGGAAAATAAAGAATTTTAACTGAAAATATATGTCGAAATTACAGCTGGCTCTTTAGTTTTGCTAGCTTAGCAAATTTGTAATATTCGCTAGGTAAGTCCTGGTTTTTCGGCATTTTAGGCATTTGTATATAAATAATTACATTAAGTTTTAAATGATACGAATATACTAACAAAAGTTGAAAAAGTTATTATTATTAATACTCTTTTAAAACAAACATCCATTTTACTATTATAAGATTAAAGGGCTAATAATTGTCGTACTCATTGTTGGCACACTTAGCTCAAAGCTGCAATTGGTCAAACATTTACTGATCCAATTTGTAAACTTAATAAAACAACTACTTATGTGAAAGCAAATACTTGTGTGAAGCTTATTCACAATTAAAAAAAAAATTTAAAATTACTAACAGCCGTGGCTCTTTTATGGCCGATTTGAATACGAATTAAATCCATTTGTAAGTAACTCAAATATTTATCAGTTTATACTTATAAACAGATACTTTTCGACATGATTGGAAAATTTTAGAAAACTTTGTATTAAATTCATTTCAATAACACATATTCTATAAAACAGAAACGACAAAAGCAAAAACCAATCTTGAAAACAATTTACAATCCGTTAATATGTATTTAGGATGCCGGAAAAAAGAATCACCCCATTTTCGTATCGCAATTCAGAAAGGAGAAATAAAAATTTTGAAAAATAATAATGAATAAAAATTGCCGAGTGGAAACAATAACTTCGTTGTATTCTGATGGCTGCTTTAATTTTAATTTTTATTTTGTATCATGAAATTACGTATACAATAGGATCTAAATCTTATAAAGTGCAAAATTTCTTGATCTTTGGAAAAACAGGAATCCATTTTTGCATGTCCATCTATCGGCATAAGATGATCGTCCGAAATTTCGCTCGAGAATGCCTCGTAGTCATAGATATGTTAAATGCACTGGCACTGGTTCACAAGGAAAAACTTGTCAGCGTAATATCTTTCGTTGAAAAATTGTTCTCAATATAACATCTAATATTAACAATATTTGTTTCGCAATAGCGATTGCGTTGGCTGGGTCATATTCTGCGGATAGACCCAAACGTTCTGGCATGGAACGTTGCCGACAACGAACTCGATGGGCGGCGCAGAAGGGGACAACAAAAACTCCTTTGGAAGGACCAGGCTTTTGAAATACTATCGAAACTTAATGTGACGAATTGGAGGAGAAGCGCAGAAGATCGAAGCATTTGGAATTATTTTCTACGGACGGTGTATAATAAATAGGTATGTCTATTCCAGTCGCCACCTAAGAAGAAGAAGAATAATAATATTAGAAGAGGATTTTGCAGTTTGTGACTTACTTTTGGCATGTTAGTCAAAAAATGTTAAAGAATACAGATTTTTGCCGCAAAGAATATAGATTTTTTTGTTAGAGATTACAGATTTTTGCATATATTTTATAAACCCTAAAATGAATTTTTGAGAAGCCACTTATGTTCAATTATCTGATTTGTTTCGGATACACATGTTACAAGTAAGCAATACAAGTCTATTGGAAAAAACTTGAACATATGAGGACTTAAACAACCTTAAACAGCCTTTTTCTGTTTTTCGCAAAATTCGTATCTTTTAATTGTCATTGGAAGACTGTACACAATCGTAGTTAATAAATGCAGAAGAAATTATGCCAGGTAATACCATTGTTACAATTATTATATTGGGGGTGTTTGTTTAAATAGATCATACTTGAGTATTAGGAGTTATTCCAAATTATAAATATTGATTAAAAGGATTTTCACGAAAGTTCAGCTTCGTCTCGCACTTGTTATTATAAACTTATTTAAAGCGCATTAAACAATTCATTTTTTATTTAAAACGAAATTAGAAACCTATATTGATTCTATTTCTTTACAGAAACATAATGAAACATATATTTCGATTCGAGAACCTGAAACTTCTTCATGCTGTTCATCTTGCACACAGCTTTCTCATCTTCAAATCTCCGGACAATATACGATGTATGGCACTCTTTGAAGTTTCAGTCATTTCAACTAGCTCACGCACCTTCAACCGATGATCATCCAATACCATTTTGTTGATTTTCTTAACCGTGTCTAGCGTGGACCACTACGATGTTCGTCTTGGTAGCTCGTACGGCCTCGTTCAATTTTGGTCGACCACTATGGTGTTCATCTTGGCAACTCGTATCGCCTTGTTAAAGTTCTGCCACCCAATATTTTACAGTCATAAACGAAGGAGTAGACTCCTCCAGACTAGAATATAGGTCGGCTTTAAAATTGATTTTACTGAGACTTTTCAAATTTTGAAATATTGAATTACATAATGATGCCCAATTTTTCATGTTTACTTTATTCACTGAAATTGTTTACTTCTGATAGCTACAATAAAAATGCTAAACAACGTGACGTGGCCCATTTTTAAACAAAATAACTTCTTTCAAACTACTAACACCATCTATACATCAGGTTGGCTAGTTTTGGGACCGCCTTTGTACGCTGGGGAAGGAATGGAAGCACCGCTGACATCCAGCACCGGAAGGTTAACGTTGTAGTTCATAATTTTCGACATTGTATGTGTATTTTTTAGTGAAAAAGATAAAATTTTCCAACACAGAAAATATTTAAATTTCAAATGCCGAATTAGAGGACAATTGTTGTTTGTTTATAAATATTATGTCGGTGAATTAGAATCGGTTATTTTTAACTCTTTATATATGTACTTGGCAAATTTAGGTTAGTGTAAGTAAATTCAGAACATCTTTATGATATTTATTAATTTGTTTACGAAGAGGAGTTTCAAATTTAATAGTCAGTTCAAACCTAATGCTTTATATAAATACACATGTACTCGTATGATTACATACAGCCACATGATTGTAAGAAAATTTTCAGATTTCAGTTTCAATTTAAAATTGTAAATTTTCATAACAAATTTTTTCTATTTTGCAGCTAACACACTTCACTAATTTTGCGGATATGTTTCCAAAAATGCCGGCATTTTGGATTAAAATTTACACTGGTGCTGGCATCTCTGGCTTGATCATAAGTTCAAATCTGTCATCCGCTGTCCCACAACTCTAATTGCTGTCGCAACACTACAGTGTATTGATCGCCAGGTAAACTTTCTTTCATTTTTTTTTTTTTTTTGTGTTTCTAGAAATATGAAATTTTTTATATTCAACAACTGTGAAAAGCTCGTGCTAATTCTTTAATATAATAATGTAGGCAGTTGAAGTCATTTATTTGCCATTTTAAATTTTTCATTCATGTTTATTGTTAATACATTTTTTGTAAAGACTGATTAGAGAGCTTTCAACTACGCAAATTTATTTTCTTTGTTGGCCTCAAATCAAAGCGTGGGTGTCTGTAGATGTACCAAAAAAAAAATAAATTATTTCATTCATCATTCTGATATACAGATAACAGATATACGGTGACACTTTCTATCTTGCCGGATCTAACCTAAATCTCAACAAAAGATACTCCCATATCGCATTACCTTGGAATTCTATAAGCATTTGGCGTAATTGACACCTCACTCTCCTCTCATGTTCTGACTAAGCAAATCTCGTTCGTTGTTACCAAAATTCAAATCCACTTCAAATCAAACGATCGACCAAACACATGTGTGTTCTAATTTTCGCTTCCAATTACAACAAAATAAATTATTGGCACACACATAAATAACGCTTGAACGCCAACAACAACTATCAAAAGAAAAAAAAAAAACAAAAACTCCCCATATTTATGGTATCAACCAGTTTTGGAGGGAATTCAAAGCTGGGTAATGAAACGACAGAGACGCCGAAAAAAAAACAAAAGAAACACAAAACAAAAACGCACACAAATTTTGATTTACAATCTTGCAAAAATTTTCGTATGAAACGACTTGAACAGCAAAACCACAAAAATTGTATAACAAAAGACAGAATAGAATCGAATAATATTGCAAAACCATCGAATACATGCAACAAAGATCGCAGGCAACACTTGTTCGTCAGTGAGCTCAAATGCCTGTAAGAGAAGAGGGGCGCAATGTAACTGATCTTTGACAAGTCTGTTTTTTTTTTTGTTTTTCACTGCTCTGGTTTTTGCTGTTAATACTTCTGGGCTCAAATATAAAAACAGTTGAACTCATTCACAGCTGTTAACTGCAGTACAACAACTCTATTATACTTTCAGGCAAGAGAGTAGTAAGTTGGCACACTGTTGGCTCTCTTGTGATAGTTTGTTTGGTGCTAAAAGACCGGTTTCATTCTTTCATAAATTCCTTTAAGGTAGTCGCAAAATGTTTTCTCTTTTAACTGTTAATGGAGTGAACATAACTCTGTTAACCGCTAAAAACCGATTGATGTTAAGTGAAACTTTACAACATTATGTTAACGAAAATGTGGTTCTGTTTGAGAGCTGGAGTTGTGATTACAACTCGCTCTAAGTCTCTCTCTCTCTCTCTTTTATGCGGTCTCGTTGTTAATTTTGTTACCCTCGTGTTCACATTGCTCATATTACACCTGCACTAACGATTGAGCCGCACTTAAATTGTGAATTAAAACCGGTTTCTGGTTGGCGTTGTCTTAACTCGTCTCCATCTATTTGGCATCTCAGCATTTCAGTCATGCATTTTGTTTACATTTCCTATTGCTACCAATGCGAGTCGCTAGAGTGCCGCTTTGATTGTTGGCTGTGCTGGCTCCCACTTGTTGCTCTGTTAAGTCTTAACTTTAGTTTACAGCGAACTATTGAGGCGTTTTAACGTGTTGCCGCACTCTATACGTTCGTTTCGACGTTTTTTTTTTCTCGATTCACGATTGCCGACGGTTTGCGTTGTTTAATTGATGGTTTCATGCGCTCTTCTGTTATCTCATCGTAGTCGTCGTCAGACACTTGTTAGTGTAGCTTTTTGCAATTTGTAGCGGTTTCATTTAATTGCATCAAAACGAAAAACGCCTAAACTATTTGAGCTCGTGTGTGCCTGTGGACGTGTGTGTGTAAAGCCTTTGCGCATGCGCATTTCACAGTATTTTTTGAATAGTTTTGAATAATTTTTATTGAATAATATCTATTATTAGAGCGCGTAATGTTTTGTGCATTTTCGGTAAACTATTGAGAAAAATCATCAAACAGGTGTTTTCTGAGCAGCTAAATTGTGATTTTAGTGGCATTCAAAAGTAAGTTTTCAAGGAATTTGGAAAACTGATAATGATGATTTCAGTGAAAATGATGCAAATGAATGTTTTTGCAAGATATAAGATAATTTGTAAAAGTAAAAATAACATGTCTCCATAACATAATGTGAAAATATACAAAAGTTCAACGAAATTCAACAATTTACTGAAATAATAAATAGCTAAACATCATCATATTTACAATATTGGATAATACTTAATTTTTACACAGAAAATAACATAAATATTAAATCAAGTTATATGAGAAATGCAGTCAGTGAAATTAATATGAGTACTCGACAAAAAAAAATAAATAAAAAAAAAATAAAAGGAAACAAAATTATTCCTCCAAAGAAATTCAGAATTTTATAGTGTAAACTGATAATGAATTAAGTCATAAAAATCAACCTGATAGAATAAAAGTGTTAATTGTTAACTGAAAAAAAAAACATAAACTCCGCGTCTCAGATGTAAAAATAATCAAAGAAAATGGTGGATTTTAAAATAATGTTGAAACACAGTGACATAAAGATCAATTTTGTACCAAAAAAATAAAATAAAACCACAATTACAAATACACTTTCAACATATTTCCCTTAAGAAATATTAGCCGAACCAAACTATGGTCATAATCTTGGATTTGATAGAATTTTGGATTTAACATAATTCACATATTAGCTAAAATGACAACAAAAAAAAAAAAAAAAAACAAAATATAAAATAACAACTGAATTATATGTAAAACCATATAATAAAACCAAACAGCAAACACCATTTTTCCCGCACTATGGATAACTTACCTACGATAACCTCACTCAACTTTGATAAACATATTTCTACGGGCTTTCAGGCTCACACTCTCGATTGATTTTTTTTTTTATACAATCATTACTTTCATGTTTCCCCATTGTACTCGGATATAATTTGATCATTTACTTGTTATTATAATCTTTGGAAAGAAACACAAAGAACAAATAAATACAATAATTATTCCATTTTATTGAGTGGTCAGGAGAGAGTTTCTTTCAAAGCGATCGACTGAATTTATATAAATTTTGTCTACAATAAAATGAAATAAATTCCCCTGCATTCCATAAATGGGATATGGGAGAACTCTTAAACATAGAGCTTGACACGCTTATACTCACTGAAAGAAATCCTCCGTTTAATAACGATTCCGATTCCACAAATTTAAGCAGCTCTTTGTCAGACTTGTCAATTACTGGAACACTCGAAAAGTTCATCAGACTCAATGAGGAAACCGCAACGCAAAGATCCGCCGCTCAAAGAGATTTGATGAATATATCGAGGCTTGAAATGTTAATTACATGTAGACGTATAATAATGTTATATGTGTGCTTATGAAACACTGTGCAACAAAAGTTAAACAGTTTCCTTTTTGGGCATAGTTCTAGAGAACGAGCTGTCACATAAGGAATAACATCTTCTTCTTAACTGTGTGATCCGATTGCAGTTCTGGGTCTGGGTCTAGATAGAAAAACAACTTACCTTCGATTTCATTGAACTTAATTTGCCAAGATTTCGAAAATATGCAAAAAATTCAGGATATCTCTTTTACGCCAACGCCACGCCATCTCTTAATGACCTACAAAACATTAGTATTCTCGCTCACATTAATGCATCAAGGTATCAAATAATTTCTCGAAATTCGCTGTTGTTAATAAAACCACAGGCGCAAAGTTGGACACATGACAAAAGTTCTGTCAAGCTGAAGCTCATATAAATCGCGCCAAGGTTTGTTGCCACACAGTGCCGTCGATGGTGTACCGATTCATCGTAAGATGAGTGGGCCTAACTAAAACATCGCTTTCACATACCTAACATATGAATATAATCGTTTTTTCTTCAGTTGAAACTGTATATTCCACTGTCTTCCAATAAACATGCGTACTCTTATATAAAGCACTTCGTATGAAAACACTCGATTACCTTTCAACATAGATTATTAAAATAAGGATTCGAATATGTCTGCATAAAAGAAAATGTAAACAAAATCGAATATCTCATTGCCGGCCCTTCTATCTTTTGGAATAAATTAGTTTTTTTTTTTTTTTTGTTTTTTCTTAATATATTTTTTTTCTATCTTGCTGAGTACTGTAATATATTTTTTCTGTGGGCGGTCCCAATGAACGATTAAAAAAACAAATTCTTTTCCATCACATGAATGACACATGGAAGGGCTTCTCCCATTCAGTGAGCTTACACGCATTCTATTCTTTAACTCTCTCAGCGGGTGTTAATGTTTAACGACGTTTTCGAACGTCACAGTATGAGAAGCATTTATTAGACTTGTCAATTACTTGACTATTCAAAGTATTCCTCAAACACATCGAGATGACCGCCGTTTAAATAATGATAAGTGGCTGTGTCGGGGATTCAACCCGGATTCATGCGAGCAATAGTCACGTCTAATAACCATTGCGACACTGTCAGTTAGATTAGACACGTAAAATTACCGTTGAATATCTAGATTCGTTCAAAAGATTAACCATATACTAACCATCACGCCACGGTCGGTTAAATTAGACAGACGCCTAAAATTACTGTTGAATATGTAAATTTTCGTCCAAAAGAATTTCTGTAAAGAGTTGAATAAACCCATCTTTTCGTTGAACTTTCCTGTCCAACAGATGCATCTGCACAAAGCATTGCACTGTAAAACATTCCACGCTTTCAGAAGCCAAAAGTCCAAACGCGAAAATGTCTTCCTTTGTCGAAGTGTGCAGGGGGGGCTAGACAAAGTGCCACATCTTGAACATCATGTCAACAAATTTCCAAAATTCGCTAAAATAATATAAGTCATCAACAAGCATGCATTATATATATGGCTCTGAAGCGGAACATCCAATTGTTAACATAGCAAATTAAAAAAAAAAAAGGAAAAAAAAAATGTCTAAAATAAAAAACGCAAAAGCGAAACTGCAATCAAATCCCGAAAATGAATTGCATTTTCGGATTATGTTCTAATTTCTAGTCACACTTGATGTATTTATATTTTAAGTGTTTAGATGATAAGACTCCAAAATGTCATCATGTTAGTTTTCTTTTAGCCAATTTTTTTTTTGGCGATTACAACATAATTGTTGCTACCATGTGAAAACACCATCCTGTCCATTCTCCTTAGATTCATTTTTCTTTTAACGATTTTTCTTTGCCGATTTCGGAATAACTGTTGCTATCATGTGAAAACACCACCCTGTCCCTTCTCCTTAGATTAATTTTGCTTTTAGCGACTTTTACCTTGGCGATTTCGGAATAATTGTTGCTACCCTGTGAAAACACCACCCTGTCCCTTCTCCTTAGATTCATTTTTCTTTTAGCAATTTTTACTTTGGCGATTTTAGAATAATTGTTGCTATCATGTGAAAACACCACCCTCATTTCCGAGTTATAGACTCATTTTTCTTTTAGCGATTTTTACTTTGGCGATTTCGAAATAATTGTTGCTACTATGTGAAAACAAAACCCTGTCCATTCTGCTTAGCAATACATAAACATTATGTGATTGGACGAACCCTTTCCAAGATACGGGGCCTTCCTAATTTGTCCATATTGTCTTATTCCGGCTTCCGGGTAAGATTCTTCAACTACACAATCGAACAGTTTAATGTATTCGAGCAGATTCTACAATGAGCTACATTACTTTTATTCAAATTTTTTTTTATACTTTTTAGTATTTTCGCAAAACTATCAACCTCTAACTAGTACAGACAGATGATAAAAAGTTTAGAAAATATTTTAAAATTACTATTTTACCCCTCTACTGAAATATGTTCACGATGCTGTTTTTGCTCTATTCAAAACAAGCGCGGCACCCATTTTGCCCCCAGCTTTCTCATTTTCAAATCTTCGGTCAATATACGGTGTATAGCACTTTTTGAAATGCTTATCATTTCAGCTAGCTCACACACCTTCAGTTGACGATCATCCAATACCATTTTGTGGACTGAAACCCTTTACATGTCGCTGTTTTTGCTTTATTGAAAACAAGCGCGGCACCCATCTTGCGCACAGTTTTCTCATCTGTAAATTTTCGGTAAATACACGATGTATAGCACTTTTTGAAATGCCTATATTTTCCGCTAGCTCACGCACTTTCAGCCGACGATCATCCAATATCATTTTCTTAACCGTGTGTGGCATGGACACCTCAATTGGTCGGCCACTACAGTGTTCGCTTTGGCAGCTTGTACGGCCTCGTTTAAGCTCTGCTACCCAATATTTTACAATCATAAAGAAAAGAGCAGACTCTCTTAGAGTAGAATCTAGCTCGGCTTTAATATTGGTTTGACTGAGACCTTTCAAAACGAAATATTGAATTATACAACGATGAACATTTTTATTCCATGTTTTCAAATTCGGTGAGACTGTTTACTTTTGATGGCTCAAAAATATACTAAACAACGTAGCGCCTTGAAACTTAAAACATATATTTTATAAGGTTCCCACTTTTCACCAAAATAGCTTTTTTTAAACGACTGACACCATTTATACGTCATGTCGGCTGATTTTGGCATCGCCTTCGTATACTTACTTACTTAGATGACGACTAGGATAGATATCCTTACTTATAATACGCCGCACATAGTTTTGCTACTATTTCAAAAGCCTTGTCCTCTCTTTTCCGGAGTATCCATCGAGTTCGTTGTCGAAAGCTTTTCGTGCTGGAGCATTTGGGTCCTTTCCTACACCATGACCAGGCTAAAACAATCGCTGTATCGTATGAGTGCATAGCTTAAGTAGGTCATAGCTCATGCGACACCAATATTCTCCATTAACGTTGAAGGGTCTATATATTTTTCGGAGTATTTCCCTCTCGAACACTCCCAGCACCGATTCATCTGGTGTCATAACCCAGGATTTTGCACCATACAACAAGACAGATAAGATCAACACCTGGTACAGTCAGATTTTTATTTGTCGGAAGTAGGCTTCATCATAAATTCTCTGGCTTAGCCCATAGTAACGTTTGTTAGCAAGCAATACTCTCCTCTTAATCTCCATACTGACATCATGTGTCTTATTTCCAACGGAGTCGAGATAGATTAATTTATCCACCACTTCAAAGTTATAGTTCTTAACGTTCACACAGCTTCCCAAGCGAGTAGACTCTTTGTTGGTTGAAACAAATAACTTGTGTTGGGCATTAATTATGCATCAAACTAATGACGTTAATGAATAAACTCGTCTTTATTCTAAGTCCAATTTAACTGTTTTCCCAAATCGTCATAAATGTAAACTTTACGGAGTCTTAGACTATTATTTTAGCGGAATGACAAACTCAGCGTATGGTGTCTTGAGATATCACGTGATTCTTTTAAAATGGTATTTGTAAGAATTCGTACAATGCTTGACTTACGCAAAATTTTTAACTACGTGTCCATATTGGCAATTACAATGACGATTAAATTGTACGTTTTCCTAAATAGACATAAGTTGTTTTTGACTGTGAATATAAACCTATAAACAATGATCTAGGCCTTGAGCTTGTCAGAAATAGTTGATTCTACAGCTAACAATTGAGCATTGGATGCACAAAAAATGAATGGTTTTAAAGTCTAATGTAATCTCTACAACAACGGAAAGTTTCATAAATTAATTAGGAGAGAAATTAAAAGAAATTTTGGATTAAAAATATTTATATGCTGTTTGGAATTTATAAAGTTATTTATCTAATTTATCAAAATTTGAAATTTCTAAAACAATATGATACAAAAAGAAACATTCCTGCTCATTGGCGAAGGACATTTATAATGGTGATCTAATACAAAATAAATCTATTAAGTGAGACAGCAAATCATTCATCCTAGTATGTAGCAAATATAAAGACACACAAAGTTCTGTCTCCCAAATAGAGTTATTGACAAATTACTTATTTATCATAGTCGTTGAAACGATGACAGTGAAACAACATATAATTCGAAACAATGAAACACCAGACAAGTTAATCTGTATTAAAGCAACACAATACAAAATATTCTGAAATCTTGAAATCTTGCGTCGTTAATTCAAACATAATAAAATTTTAAATATAACCCGGTTTCAAACAATGAATAACACATAAATTATAAAATAGAATATATTTTCAAAAGAAGAAGAACAATATTTGTCTTTCAAAGCGGCACTCGAAACGCTTGTCAAACATAATATTTGTTTGTAGTGACATTTAAAAAATCACCTTAAAAACAATCTTTTTTTCTTGTTGCAAAAACAAAATATGAGTGTAAAACAAAATGATTTAAAGTGAGGAAAAATAAAAACATTTGTTTTTCTTTAACAAAACGTGAAAAAATGTTTTTAAGTGTAAATAAGAAAAAAAAAGACTAAAAACAGTAAAACAAAACAATAATGCAGAAAACAAAATAAAACTCGAGATTTTTTTTTTTTTGCTTCTAATCAATAAGGCATGGTTGACTAGAAACCTTCATTACTCCCGCAAGTTGTTTAGAATTTATCATAAAATTACAAATTAATGCCAAAAGACGTTCTAAAATAGTTTCCTAAGAGAGTGTATTGTGATTTGAACATGAAATGCCGTCTGTTGTTTCACGGATTATAATGAAATTTACATAAATCTAATGTTTCGATAAAAACAAATCTCTAGCAAATGATGCTCCATGAAATTGTCTATGAGCTAAGCTACCGTTTAGCTACACGGAACTGTGTGGATTATGGATTACAAGCAAAGGGAGGAATTATTTAGTCGATGGAGTGCTTGTGAGTACACCTGAGAGTTTATTTACATGTGCAAATCATATGATGATGATAATGTGAATAAATAACTTAGCATACAACTTTAATTGCACATCAAACGTTTACGATGCTAAGTCTTTCTGAAAGCCAAACAGGAAGCATATAACGTAAGTTACATTAAACGAAACTTCCAGGACAGCTCGTTCGAAATCTTCAACTCAATATTTTGCAGTCGTAAACGATGGAGAAGACTCTCCCAGAGTAGAATCTGGCACGTGGTTTTTAATATTTTAACTTACATTGTGAATACAGTTTTCTGTCTCACGGTTCTGCGCTAAAAATCAATCGATGTAAATTTGTTCATACCCGCTTTTCCTGTATGCGCTATGATGATGATGTAGTTAAGGTTACACTCAGACTTAACCGATAAGATCATCATTAAATGATTAGCGTAAAATTTTGCGTAAATTTGAAGATGTTAGATGTGATACAAGGAAAACGTACTCTTAATGGCATAAAACAAATAAGCTTTCAGAACCAAAATGTTTAAAAATGCTGCCGTAAAAAGCTGAGAATAAGTAAATGAGTGTAAAAAACTGGAACAGATTTCATTATCAGATTCAAAAATGTATCCACTTTGTTAGGATTCAACATCAATTTCCAGATGGAAATTCGGTCCATGAGGTTTTTTTTTTTGCGTTAACTCACATGACGCCCACACATTACGCTCCTTTTTATTTTCAGCTTTATTCAAGTAATTCCAAAAGCTTTTCTGTGCAATGTCCAAAGCTCCTGGGCAATCGAAACATTGCTTACAAATCGGTTGAACTTGAAAATGTCCATTATTTTATTGACATTTTCGACAATTGTTTATCTAGACGATGGTGCATTTTTAATATCAAAATTACCGTAATGGAACCAATGAAACTGAAATTGCGCTTAATTGATCATTAGAGTATCAGGCCCATAATCGCTGTTCACCGTTTCAGTCGCCTGGCTTCGGTTTTCGCCTTCATCGTAGAAAAACTTTAAAAATATGGTTTATTTTCTTTTTGATGGTGTCCATCTTTGATGCGCGTTTAAGCAATACTGAGTCAAGTAATAGCAAAATCATCTTCGTAATTTGTTAAGTACGAAGTCTAACATTTTCAACGCCGTCAAGTGTAACCCTGCCGTTCTTATACAACACGAGATACAGATCACTAAAGCCATCTATCGGAGAAATAATGGATCTCTCTTAACCATAATTAGAGCGGGGTTATGTGAAAATATAACCATGTGGTTTGAATTTAGTTTGGTTTGTTTGAAGCCCTGAACAGAAATCTCATTTGGTATACAGAGTAACGGGCAGCAACGTGAAATGTAATATATAATGCGAGGGCGATCCCAAGACTAGCCGACCTAACAAAGAAGAAACAAAAAAGTTGGGAAAAGTGTTCTTCTTCATTTTTCAACATAATGTTTTTTGACTTGATACACTTTTTCCAGCGATATTCTATAGCTTCTATGCTCTATAGTAAGAACTATCAAACTCCTTAAAATAGCCATCAATAGCAGACTCCACCTCTTCATTGTTGGTAAATCTTTTACCACTGGGCCACTTTTTCAAATTTGGAAATAGAAAATAGTCCGAGTGAGATAAATCTGGAAGGGAGGTCAATCTGGGAGGGAACTCAATCTGGGAGGGAGCGTATAAGGCACCAAACGAAGCAAATTCGAATTGTAATTCATTAATGTTGGCTATCGCAATAGGGGATGTATAAACTAGAGCGTTGTCGTGATGAAAGAACACTTTCTTTTTCGCCAAATGCGGTCTTTTTCCCATAATAACCATAACTTAAACGCTGTAATAAATTAGTGTAATATTCGTCGCTATTGCTTTTTTCTTTCTGAAGATAATCAACAAAAATAATCCCATTCGCTTCCCAAAAAACAAACGCCATAACCTCGCCTGCAGATGGCACCGTATACGCCTTTTTTGAACACGATTCTTCTTGCTCTATTGAAAGCAAGCGCGGCACCCATCTTGCGCACATCTTTCTTATCTTCAAATCTTCTGTCAATAAACGATGTATACCAATTTTGGAAATGCATATAATTTCAGCTACATCAGGCACCATAAAGCGACGATCATCCAATATCATTTTGTGGACTTTTTTAACCGTGTCTGGTGTGGACATCTCAATTGGTCGGCCATTACGTTGTTCGTCTTGGCACCTCGTACGGCCTTATTTGAACTCTTCTACTCAATAGTTTGCAATTGTAAACGATGCAGAAGGCTCTTGCAGAGTAGAATCTGGCACGTGGGACGTTTTCTGTCTCACGGTTCTGTCCGAGAAACCAATCAATGTAAACTTTTTATACCCGATTTCGCTGTATCCGCTATGATGATGATATAGTTAAAGTTACACCCAGACTTAACCGATAAGATCATCGTTAAATGATTAGCGTTAAATTTTGTATAAATTTTAAGATGTTATATGTGATACAAGGAAAACGTGCTCTTAATGGCGTAAATATAAATAAGCTTATAAAAATTCTGCCGTAAAAAGCTGAGAATAGGTAAATGATTGTAAAAAAATTGAACAGAAAATACTTGTTTTCATCACGTTTCAATTCATTCATATAAAGATATTGGTTACTTCTTGTCTTTCGCAAATCGTCACCACTCAATAGATTTCTGTTCGAAGAACACTTAATAAAACATTCGATAATAATTAATAAAATGTTCTGATGAATTATACATTTGACGTTGAATATTTTTTAATTTTGTTACGACATTTCTATAATACACGTCTAATTTTATCAATTGTTTTTCTAAGATTATGTGATCACACTAATATATAATACGAAGTTGCCAAAAGCCAATGCATAATTTATAGAAATCACGAATCGTAGGTAGAAAATGATTATTTTATTATTATTCTACTGATGTTAAAATTCACTTAGTTTTTTTGGTTTGTCATTATAAAGTGTATTTTCTTCTGCGCTAATATTTTTGTTTTTTCATATCAACTGAAATAATTAAAACAAATTATTGTGCGAATTTTAATTATAATCAAAGTGAATCATTTACATTCTATGTCACGAATCATAACAAAGAGATTTAATGAAATAAAAACTGTTCCTTTTATTAATGACATATTTGACTAAATTTGTTCTATTGTTACAACTTAGTATTCAGAAGAAAGATATCTGCGCATTTAAACGATAGATGTGAGCAGAATATAACGAGTTAGAATTGAAACTCATAAATAATTGATAAGGATTGCAGCGGATGTGATGCACTATTAAGCGGAAATCTCTTTATTTACATAGTAGATTATTAATAATAAACAATATCCAATAACCATAATAAATGATTTCCAGCCAACATATTGAATGGTTTTTGTCGACAACGTCACTTTTCGAAATAAACGTTTTACACTTCAGTGCTAACAGAATTCATTTCAAACAGCGACCACCACCGAAACTAACAGTCTGTTTCCACAAACGAACAACTATTTTTATTCGTCTTAATAATTCCAAAAGATTTTCGCTTCGAAAAGTTATAATTTTTATTGAGTAGGGTTGTCCTAAAACAACTATTTTTGTGTGAACCATTATGACGAAATACTGAAAAATATACCGGGTAATCCGTTTTCCAGTTTCAAAAAGAAAATGAAATAAAACACACATAAAGCTATGATTTCGATGAAACTTTTAAATCATTATTACATTTAAATCATCTAAATGCCCGCCTTTAAATTGGTTCTGGCAATGGATTCTTTTGAGGTGGTTTTCGACCACTTTTTCCCCATATTTCGGGCTGTATCTCGGCTATAACTTGACGAATGTTGGTTCTCAAATGCTCCAACATTTACGGATTATCCACATAAACACAGCTTTTGACGCAGCCCCACAAAAAAAATCTAAAGGCGTCAAATCCAACTATCTTGGTGACCAGCTGACGTCGCCAAAACATGAAGTTGAGTTTTATGGAAACTTCTCATGCAATAAAATTAAAATCGGTCATGTTGTGTGGCTCGTGAAACCGTCTTGTTGAAACCACATATCGTCCAGTTCATAATCTTTAATTGCAGGCCAAAAGTCGGTCATCATGCGGCCTAGCGCTCTGAAATGGAAATCGTATTATCCGCCATACTATCACTAAAGGAAGCGATATTTTCGGCATCGCATACATTGCGATGATGTCCACACCTGACCATATCGGTAACGCTTCCATTCTCTTTAAATTTCTTTATAATCTTGCCAATTCCTTGCACAGTGAGTCGATTATGACAACCATAAATTCGTTCATATCCAAGGTTTTGGACTGGAGCAACCAAATATCTTTTCTGGGGTAATTTGGTGGGCTGAATTCGAAACTGTAATTGGGTTTTCCTCTATCACGTCAAGTTTTCGAGATACAAAAAAATGTGTTTATTTCTTTTTTGCTTAAAAAATTATTAGTTTATTTAAAAGTTAATGAATTTTCAATAGTGACCGAATTATTTGAACGTCGTTTGTGTTTTATTGGTTCGGTTCCACGTATTAGAGTCCAGCTATAGTCTCCCGGCATGCTTTTGTCATAAAATCCTTGATAATTTCTTTTACTTTTCATTAAATCTTGGTGAGCATGCTCCCCTTATACGTCACTCACCTCACCTTGGTTTTGTGGAAAAAAAAAGTCTAAATGCGAATGAAGAAAATGCATTTTGAGTGACATTCGTGTTCCTAATTCGTGATAATTTTTCAATAATTCAGCAACAATTTGTCTGTAGTTTTCACTCTTATTGCTTCCACGAAAACTGTCCACGATGCTCTTGAAAGATTTCCAGACTGCATATTCTTTCTCCAATAAACATTGTGAAAAATTGTCATCATTTAATAGTCTCCTGATCTGAGGGCCAATAAATATGCCTTCTTTGATTTCAGCATATGAAATTTTAGGAAAAACTGCTAACAAATATTTAAATGCTGCACCATCTTTGTTCAGAGCCTTGAGCCTTGAGTTCTTAAAAAGACCCACTTTTATGTGCAGCGGCGAAAGAAGAACGTCATTTGGATCAATTAATGATTTACTTGAAATTTTTTGTTTTCCTGGTGAATACTCAGTTCTTTTTGGATACTCTGTTCTGATTTAATGATAACAAGTAGCGTGACTATCCAATAGGCAACAATGTTTTGTGAAACCTCCTTGCATACCAGTTAACAAACCAATGACCTGAAACAGATTAATTTACAGTTGTTTACGATGGTCTATACTATATATAAAGAAATGTATATATAAAGAAATTTAAATCACACACCTTAAGGTCACCACAGATCTTCCATTTATTATCATTGTATTTGAGTAATGTCAAAATTTCAGTTATTTTCCTTTATATTAACGGCATGAGCAATTGGTATGGATGATGTTTCATTCCCATTACGCAAAAGAAGAGCCATTAAACTGTACTTAGAGCCATCAATAAATAATCTCCATTCAGTTTTGTTTGGTTCATTTTTTGAAATAAACCATCAACATCAGTACAGTATAAAATAGAGTGTCTCTTTTCAAAATATGCCGCCAGTGCCAAGCTTCTATCTCTATATATTGTTACTTTTGTCCCAACTGCAAGATATTGCCACTGCTGCATGCGTGAAGCTACTAATTCAGCGTTTTGCTTTGTTAAATGTAAATCCCGAATTAGATCATTCAGCTCAATTTGAGTCCCTAAATGGATAACCCCTTATGTGTAATATAAACTTATAAAGGGTGTCCCAACAAGAACGCAAGATTTAAATTTTAAATAAAACACACATATTTAAAAAACAATCGTGAAACTTTATTATATCGTAAAGTACACAGAATGAGGTTATGTATGGAACAACACATCGGGCAGATGGCCGCCGCAGCTTTGCTGGCACAAACCCGATCCTTTAATGAAATTTTCAATGACCGTTTTGCATAGGTGCTGCGGTATTTCATTAATGCAGCGTCCAGTTTCCTTTTTTAAGGCTTAAGACTTATTCGTGTAAACCATCGACTTCAAAAAACCCCCAAAGAAAAAAGTATAATGGTGTTAAATCGCACGATCTAGGCGGCCAATTCTGGTCTCCAAAACGCGAAATAACACGACCGGGAAATGACTGATACAGCAATTGAATTGTTTCTCTGGCTGTATGACATGTAGCGCCGTCTTGTTGAAACCACATGCCTTCCACGTTCATTTCTTCAATTCTAGGCACGGAAAAACTGATTATCATTTCACGATATCGAACACAATTGAATGTCTTGCGTTCTTATTGGGACACCCTTTATATATTATGCACCCGCGAACTTGGTCCTTTAAACGGAGTTTAGTTGACTTTTGCTGCACCGCTTATCAATTCCTTTGTTGAAGACTTTTCGTACTGAAGCATAGTGATCCCAACAATATGAACAGCCAAAGTAATCGCTGCATTTGATATTTTGCTAACTAAATTTACAAAAATAAAACAAATCTCTTAATATGATCTTAATAACATTTAAAAATATAGAATTTAAGATTTTTTATGAAGAATGATTTTCAATTTCATTTTCCTTTTTGGATATTTTGGAACAAATTTTAAGAAGCATTCACAAACTGCTAATACATCCAATATACAAAGTTGCGTCAAAATCGCAGACATCGTGTAATATTTCTGCGGTGTCTTTCTGATGTGAAATAACCTCAATATGTTGTGGAGCCATCCTTAAATTATCTTCATGTGTGTAATTCCAGTAATGAGGCGTATTCGCAAATCTCCTTTAAGAGCCGATAGATCTAGAGCTATGTGAGCAGTCAAAACTGTCGATAAATGAATGCAACATAAATGAAGTTAAACATTAAGTTATACTATCTAAATGTCGGATATATTTGTTGCCGCATAAACCGGTAGGAGTGCTCTATAACCAGTTACTAAAGTTAAGTCATGTTTAGCTTAGGCAACAAAACAGCCCTTACATTATTCTCTAATGCATATCAATTTATATATGCCGATCTAAATTTATTGAAGCCTATTAAAGTATTTATAATGGGTGGCAGACATGCAGCTAAATTGGTACTAACAAATGTTGTAGTTTTTCTTCTTTGTCTTCTGTTTTTTTTTTTTTGTTTACTTTCCAAAAATAAACATTTGTAGTTCATTAAAATGGAGCACCTAATTAATTTGGTTAACTTTATGAAACAATCAAAACATTTGCCGTCTTGTCTGCGAAAACCACTACTACGAGTAGGTACAAGATTGTTTGTTTTTATAATTACTTGAAGTGTACGAGGATTACAAAGGAAGTGAAGGAAGAAGTTGTTCAAATAAATCAAAAAAGAAAAATATTTTAACTGATTTCAATATATTTGAAAATTAAAGCCACAAAAGCGATTTTTATCGTATGTGGATAAATTTTTTCTACCATTTTAATAATTAAAACACATTCTATAAGAACAAATTGGACATAATTTCTTGTTTCAAAATTTTAAATTTTTAAAAATTAAAAGTACTCGTATTAATCAAGGTGAACTATAGGAATATAATTAGATGCGGTACATGTTGTTGGTAAAATGAAAATAACGTGTTCCATTGATATATTGACGGTAGACTAGTTGGACCCTCTCCAATTCGGTGAGCCTTAACTTTGATGGCAATAGTTCAATAGCAGATTGATTTTCCATAAATGACGAGAATTTGTTTCAATCTGCAGATTCCGTAATCTCAAAAAACCGAACTTACTCAGAAAATGTGCAATTTATAAAGAAAAATGTATAACGAAAATTTATAACAAACTATGAAGAAATGAGTTAAAACTTTATGAACAATTTGAATGAACAATAAAATGAATACTTTAAAGCAATTTGAATGACAATACAGTAGCTCAAATAAAAAGTCATTTTTACCTACTTATTTAAATGGCAGCTGCAGTAAAAATTACTCCACATCGCTGCACTAAGAAAAGCATTTCAAACGCTACTGCAGTCGGCACTTCTTATGAAACTCGTCATAACTGGTTTGAAGAGTGTCTCAGAAACTTAGTCCATTAAACATAGTCTTATTCATCCTCTTTTACGGCAAGTTGAGTTCGTAGCTGAAGATTTTTTATTCCTAGAGTTTATTGCTCCATCCGCCCAGCGTGACCCAGCCAGAGCAATATCTGTAGTTTGATGCTGTTGATTACGTCGATGTGGTTATACAGCTCATGATTCATACGAAACTGACACTACCCGTTGTCAATAATGTCTTCTTGTGTTTTACGGACCCCACACACTTCTTACTAAATAAATAACACTTTAGATGACAAGTACTTAATAGCTGACAGCCTTGCCAGACCAGTAAATGGATAAACCTATAATATATCAAGTGTAAAGGATATTACAAAATTAGGAAAGGCTAATTCAATTTCGTCGAATTAAAAATATGTCGATGTTGGGATTTGTAACCTAATCAAAATTTCGACTTCGATAAGTCGATATTTTGCCTAAACTTCAAATCGTTATATTTATGATTCGAATCATTATGTCCGTGCTGTACATATGTATAAAGACATGGAGAAATATTTTGTAGATGCGTACATCCGCCTACAAATATATTCATGGTTTTAAGAAATACATTTGAATGACATAATTAACGATTATATTTGCAAATCAAATCATTGAAAATTCTAAAAACGCACTTTACATAATTTCTATACCCTAATAGAAGGAAAAATGTGATGTGATGTGAAAATGTATTATATCTTAGATATCTTGAACAAAGTTCGTTTCAGAACTTTTCAAGGTGGTCGAAAAATGATCGTCTGTCTTTTTTGTAGCAGACCAGCTGACGGATGAGATAAATCGTGATGATCTATTTCTATGACAGTTGTAATATGTACTTTCTTAGATTGTAGTTTGTAGTAGATGGGTAACGAAAGTGGTCAAAATCGCCAACTATGGCACTTAGAATTAGTTTACTCCTTCGTCTATTAAAAATATATAGACAAGAGTAATATTTTGTATCCCATAGTAAAGGATAATGCTCCTTATATATGGCGGAAGATTATCCCTTCCTTCTGGTAACCTTTCAATCAATGACCTCAAACTCCACTGTATTCTATTTATTATAATCTTTGAAATCTTAGTTGAAACCAGTAAATGTGTTTGCGCCGTTCTTTCCGTTATTTTACGTAAATATAGATTAACTCACAATTAAATCTTAATAGTTCCTCGAGCATAACGTAACTTATAAATATGTGATAATTTGCCATAACCTTATACGAGTATGTCCCACAAAGCCAGACTATGGACACATTACGTACACTTGAATACTTTTGTCATAACTGAAATTGGTCAGAAACTAAATATTTCAATTCATCACTCCCCTAATGTTCAAATTATAAAACAAACCTAATAAATTTCGATAAAAGGACAGAGAATGCCAATTCATTTGGCTGAAGTTTATGTACAAGTTATATAAGAATGTGTAACCAATTGGCTACATATTCTGCAAAGTTTTAACATTAGCCTGTGGCAAAATTTTAACTTCATACCTCGTATGTCCTACAACAAATGGAGCCCTCCTCCACCCAGGTACTTATTCCTGACCAGTAACAATATTTTTTCCCCCCATCCAACAAAGGAAAAAGGAGTAACGAATTCGTACAAAGTGAAAGGTTTTTTCCTTTTCTGTATTTTAATGGCAGCGCATATTCATAAACAACAAATCAACCATACATGAGATTACCAAGAAGATAAACACATTTTCTTGGGCAAAACTTTAGTAAAATTTGCCTTTTTTCCTCTCCTACTACTTCTACTACTTCTGGTCCACCAACGTACGACGACACACGTCTTTGTCGCCTTCATGATGTGTGCAAAAGTACACAGAAAAAATCATCAAATTAAGACTCAACAGAAGAAACAAAAAATCAACGTTTTGTTGTTTTTCTTTTTTGTTTTTTTTTTTTTTTTATTTTGCCCAAATCCACAAAAAGACTTTTACTACTATAAAAAGCCAAAAACAATTTTTTTTTTCAGCCGCAATAAAATCAACTTGCTAACAACGCCAACTGCAAACATCACCATCAATGCTAACTTTATGTTTGGCTTCATCATCTTCTTCGTCATCATCGTCGGTTGGCTCCTTGGCTCTTGATAATTGCGTTCCCCATCCCAACTGAGTTGGATAAATTGGCTTGGAACATGCTGTTTCTCCTTTTGTTTCCTTCACTTTGGTGCCTGGGTGAGCTGCTGACTCCAAAAAGGTATTTCATTGGCAATGGTCGCTGCCATGCTGACTTGGCTTTGGGTTATGGTGTGGCGTTGACGTTTTTGGGATAATCTGCGCGGCAAACGGCGCATGCAATTGACCTTATTTAATAAAAGTGCACAATTGGTAAAAGGCTTTCGCGGCCACCTTCTACAAGTTATAAACCGTTTTTCCACATACATTTTCATACCGTTTATTCGCTTACTCTTTGAATGGTTTAGAAATTTATAGGGGAAAAACTCGTCTCTGCTCCACAACTATGCGATGTAATTGTTTGCGCTGCAAAGTGTTTTAACGGAGTTGGCGCTTTTCAAATTTTCTATTTCTTTTTTGGCAGTTTCTATATTGTTTTTTTTTCTTTTTTTTTGTGCTATAACGCAATTTTTTCCTTGAATGGGGTCAAAATATATCGGCAAAAACCTTATAATAATAATGTTTGTCTAGTAAACATAATCGATTTTAACCCAAAATGGTAGGCGTTTATGTGGAGCAGATAGATTTTGAAATATTGCCACAAATTGGTCATGAAATTGCAGACAGAGGCGGGCGAGCACTTAATAATCTAAGTATTTTTTTTTTTTTTTTGCTCAAAATTAAATCGAAATTTTTGGCTGAATATCCGCAGTAGTACAATAATCTTAAGAGACTTTACAACTGTTTGAACTACTTTTGAATTGAAGTAAAAGTTTCTATTTTAAGGGAGTCGAATGATAACTACTTAGTTAGGAAGATATAAAATAGGTTGCCCATGCAGTTTAATTGGCCACCCTTGCTCTGAAGGTACCCGAATTTGCTCTAAAGGTACCCGAATTTTATGCTTGCATGCAGTTTAAAATTAATAAAATAAAACTAATGGGAAGTCGTAAATTAATGTTCAAATTTTGCAATTGAATTTATGTGCAAACTTGACAGAATGTAAGTGTTAGCAATACCAACATGAAATAGTACTGCCAATCCTGTAGGATGGCAGCAAAAAATCTTCTTCCAATCAATCAATCTTCCTCCAAATTGTTAAGTATTTAAGATCCGTATTTTTATGTGCATTTTCATGAAAATTGGGGGATGGTTCTTTTTAATCTCATCCTGGAATAATGAAAAACTGGAGAATATTGGACGACTAAAGAAATTACAATCGAGGACTTAAAAAATATGAAATTTTATAGAAAATTAGTAAATTTTTTTTATTTTTTTATAAAATATTCAAGAATGACAACATAGCGTAGCAGGATATAAGCGCCTTGCTTCCAATAAGCTATACCGCGATATGTTACCTCAATGGTTTTGTGGAACGATGAGTTAGGTTAGAGGAAGTTAAACTTTTCCGAGTAACGAACCAAAAGTACTGATACAAACGAGATAAAACATACAAATAAATGTTCTGTTTAATACAGTTTTCAAAGTTTAATACAGTCTTAATAAAGTTTTCAAATAAGAATACGATTTCCAAAAGGGTTTCGAAAACCATTAGGTGAAAAGTAGTCATAATTATAATTCTCGAGACTTTAAAAACCTGTAATCATATTTATGAAATTAACGCCTGTATGACGTTTTTATTGCCATTTTCATTGTTTAAGATAAAGAGTGTCTACTTGAGGTATATTTATTTTCAATATCTTCATCGAAGAACTTCAAATATTTAGACTCATTTTTCTTTTAAATTTGTATCTGTTGTATAAGTTAACATACTTAATTACACTTATTACGCTTATGCATCATTTAGGTCACCTTTATGTTTATGTACGCTTATGTTCCATTTAGGTAGGCTAATACGCTTGACTTGTAATTAGTTGTATAAGATTTGGTAAAGAAAGAGTCAGTGAATAAAAGACGAACTGAAAAACAACTTGTGTTATACTTAACGGTATCAAAATAAGATTTTTGTACCCAACGCCAATATCATATTCCATCAGTGTCCATTAAGATTTATTAGGTGCGCAACTGAGTTCTCTCTGTTTTTTTTTTTTATAAAAATGCAACTTTATTTTGAAAACATGTTCACAAATGACTCATTGAAAGCGTTGCCCATCGGTAGCTACTACTTTTTGTCATCTTTTTGACAAAGCTCGAATTCCGCCACGGTAAAACTGTTCATATTTTGAGGCTATCCACAAATCCAGCCATCCCTTGATGTTGTCATATGAGTCGAACAGCTGGTCAGACAGACCGTGTGCCATCGAACGGAGCAAGTGATAATCGGACGGCGCACTTTCTGAAAAATATGGCGGAAGGGGTAAGACTTTCCATTTCAGCGTTTCCAGGTAGGTTTTAATAGGCCTGGCCACGTGAGGCCGAGCGTTGTCATGCTGAAGAATCACTTTTTCGTGCCTCTTCGCGTATTATGGGCGTTTCTCGCACAGAACTTCACTCAATCACATTAATTGTAGTCGATACCGATCTCCAGTGATGGGTTCACTTGCCTTCAACAACTCGTAATATATAACACCGACCTGATCCCACCAAATAGAAAGCATTCATCGCAGCGTGAATATTCGATCGAGCTGACGACGTAGAAGCACGACCGGTCAACCCCCATGACTTTTTTCAATGGATTGCTGTAATGAAACCATTATTCATCACCCGTTACAATACGATAATGAAACTGCTTCCTTTTTCGTCCTTGAAGCAGTTGTTCGCAGGCGAAAAAACGGCGTTCAACGTCCCTTGGCTTCAACTCATAAGGAACCCAGCTCTTGCTTTTGAATCATTCCTAATGCATGCAATCGCTTGAAAATGGTTTGGCGGATAACTCCTTATACTGAAACAAGCTCTACCTGCGTTCGACACGGATCCCCATCAAGCAATATCGCCAATTTTCGTCTTCCTTTACGCAAACGGTCGTCAACGTCAAAATAACCGTCTTCAAACCGATAAAACCAATCTCACACACTTTATTTACACGTTATTTCACTTAAAGCAGCATCTCCGTAAACGTTTTGAGCTTAAGCCGCCGTTTTCTTCAGTTGAAAAAATAAAATTAATACTTCCCGCATATAACGATTATTTGTCACAAAATCATACATATTCACACGACCAAAAGAATATGAAGTCAAAAGAAAATTACTATTGTGTCGAGGCGATATGTTTACTACTTGCCTAAGCTTGACTCATGAAGTTTAGGTTATGGCAAAATCGACTAGCACCTACAGCTGGCGCCATCTAGTAGCAAACAACGGGAACTTAATTGCGCACCTAATATATATTGTACTCATTTCTTGCAGTATTTTTAATTCAACAGCCTGAAAAAGCTCACTTTGTAATTTTTCCCAGGGTCGCTGAATTTGAAATTATTAAGCATGAAATCATTGTGGGGCAAAAAAAAATCATTCTTATTTTGAGAAAAAAATGTAAAAAAAGGAAATTTCTAATTTTTCTCATAATTTTTTACCGCATCTTGTAATGTGACAAGTTCCGACCAACTCCCTTCATGGAATGTACGAAAATTCTTTTTTTTGTACAGGAAGGGACACCAATTACACCACAATAAGAATTTCAAATAACTTATTTTTAATCAATGTATTTCATTTATTATTTTTTTTTTATTGTATAGAAAATTCAATTTTATTATGATTTTATAGATGGTAGACTGTAAATGATCTTCCACTCCTCGAACATTGCCGAATTGCCTCAATTATTGTTTTAATGGACTGCTTCAATTCAGTCATATTCCTTGGTTCCGCTTTTTACACCACTTGCTTGATATACCCCGTAAAAAAAGTCTGATGCAGCCTGGTCTGGTGATTTTGGGGAGCAACGGAGAGTGGAGTTTGGGAATTTTCGTTGGCCGCCATAAGCGGTTTGCCGATGAGTGCAGTTGCTCCATTTTGCTAGTACCAAATGCTCTTGAAACGGAGCTCTGCTCTTCGACGCAATTCTGGATGAAAAATTTCCGTGAAGATCTTTAACATCGGTACCCATTGACAGTTACTGTTAGTAAGTAAGTAAGTAGGAATTAGCCATAATGTTACCAGTACTATAGCATTACATGACTGTGAAATCGGTCTGGTGGATAAACTTGTCCCTACCAACACAAAAACAATTTCTAGAAAAGTTGTGGATTTTCTTTATTTTTGCAACAATTCCCCATCACTTTGGAAAGACCTACCAAAAACCATGCATACTTTGAATTATACGAAAAACCGCTAAAGTCAATACAGTATCCGGTTGTCTTTTTTTCGTTTTCAAGTAAAGCTAAATAAACCACACTCCAAATTATGATTTCGATAAAACTTTCATTTCATTATGAATATAAATGCTTAAAACTTGCTATTATGTATGTGCGAAATTCAATGTCATTTAAATGACCGCCTCTAAATTGGTTGCAGCAGTGGATCCTTTTGATGTCCCTCCAGCGTCATTTTCGAAAAAATACGACGCAATGGCACCTCTAGACCATCATGCGCATCAATCACTTTTTTCGGATAAAATGGCTTTCCTGCAATCACTTCTGGGTCATCCGAGCCCCATATATGCACATTTTGCTAGTTGACGTTACCACCGAGTGAGAAATGAGCATCATCGCTGAAGAAAATTTCGTTCGATTGAAAGTCCACATTGTACCTATAATTACCACTTTTGTAGTAAATTTTAACTATTTTTACGCCTTCTTCAGTCGTTAAAGGATTTATATTCATAAATGGCTAACTTTTTACTGAAGAGATAACACATCAAATGACAGTTATTTAACAGCTGACAGCTTTGCCAGCCGGCGGTTTTAAAACGACTAAAAAGATAACCGATTATCTCTAAAATAGCTTTTCTATGATCATTTCTGGGTTCTCCGAGCTCTATATATATGGCAAATTTGCTTGTTAACGTAACCACCCAGTGAGAAATGAGCATCATCGCTGAAGAAAATTTCGTTCGATTGAAAGTCCACATTGGAATTACCACTTTTGTAGTAAATTTTAATTATTTTTACGCCTTCTTCGGTCGTTAAACGATCCATATTAGCAAACTTTTCACTAAATAAATAACACATAAAAAGACAGGTATTTAACAGCTGACAGCCTTGCCAGATCGGCGGTTTTGAAACGACTAAAAAGATGACTGATTATCTCTGGAGAAAGGATACTTTTGATGATCTCTCTTATCCGGTGATGTTTTAATATATTGTCCACGTTACTATGCATCAAAAGCATTAGATGTCGGCGAAATCGAGTTAGTGGAAAAAACTTGTCCTTGCAAAGACTAAAATCACTTCCAGAAAAATTCAAGATTTTCAGTATTTTTACAATTCCGTCCTTTGTTCGTTTATTAAAAGCAATCATTAGATTTTATACATGTTTATGGGGAACAATCTGTACTATGGGCATGGTTATTGGAAAAATACTAAATGATAATGCTTTTTATTGGATTATATAATTCATCCCCCAACAGGAACGCTAGATTTAAATTGAATTGAATTGTTTCTTTGGCTGTATGACATGTGGCACCGTCTTGTTGAAACCACATGCCCTCCACATTCATTTCTTCAATTCTAGGCACGAAAAAACTGGTTATTATTTCATGATACCGAACACCATTGACTGTTTGCGCTTGACATGCCTCATTTTCATAAAAAAAAAGGTCCAATGATTCCTCCAGCCCAAAATCCACACCACACAGCGACACGTTGAGAATGAATTTGCTTCTCGTGAATCACTCGAGGATTTTCCTCACCCCAAATGCGACAATTCTGCCTATTGACGAAGCCATCAAGATGGAAATGGGCTTCGTCACTGAAGATGATTTTATCGGCAAAATCAGCATTTGCATGTTGTCTCTCCAATACCCAATTAACGAACTCCCTTCGCTGTCCATGGTCAGCTGGCTTCAGTTCCTGAGTCAACTGAACTTTATATGCATGAAGATGCAAATCTTTCGTCAAAATTCGCTGCATAGTGGATTTGGAGACACCAATTTGCTGAGCTCGGTGTCGAATTGAGGTGGATGGAATTTGAGCGACATCATCACGTACAGCTGGGACATTTTCGGTCGATCGACCTGGTTGAAGGCGCGTTGTTGTCTTTACATCACTAACAGACCCAGTTTTGGCAAATTTATCCATTAATCTCTTTACAGTTGACTCTTTTGGGGTATTATTGTGACCCCAAATTGATCGCAATTTGCGAACTGTAGCCGCAAAACTTTCACCATTTTGGCAAAACAATTCCATAATGAGAATGCGTTGTTCATTCGTGTAGCGCTGCATTTTTTCTAACCTCGTACCTTCTACTAGCAAACAATAGCAATTGTTCAAATGTCAAACAACGACACTTCGAATGGCGCCAAATTTAAATCTTGCATTCCTGTTGGGACACCCTTTATGTCAGTGTATGTATAAGAAAAGGGCGTTTACGATAAGTGCACTTGCCTGGGGACGAGTTTTCTCAATGACGGTACAGGTAGCTATCCAAAATGGGTAATTTTAGCACTTTTACCGTATTTTGGATGTGATATCTGTGTGAATAATTATGTGATCGTCGTATGTACGAGAAAAGGATGTTATTGATCCTTTCATTTATTTAGCGAGAAGTTATTTGGACAAAACCATAGTCTATAACACAAAATTGTTAAAAAAAAAGGTCGAAAGATAGTCAAATGCTAAATCAAATGGCTTGAAAAAGTTCTTGTGGTCTCATAACAGTACAATTAGTTGTTTTTCTCTGTACGATAATAAAAAATTGGATACGGAATGATTTGTTCCCAATTTAAGAAGTTGAAATGAAAATTAGAAGACAACGTTTCCTTGTTGAAATATGTATTTTTATGCGCCTTTTGTTCGTTTTTGGAAAATACTGCCGTTCTATTAAGTTTACCGAAAGTGTTAACGTATTTCTATTTTATTGTACCTACGCCTAACATTATCTCTCTCCTGTGATCTTTTTGTTTCGAGTTCTACTACAAAAAAAAACATATTTTTATGACAACAATGTGACATGGCTTGTTAAGAATTTTTTGGATTAATTTTTTTTTTCTTTCGAATACGAACAACAATAATCCAGCCTAATAAACATATTTTTGAACGTCTTCAGTTTATGAGTCATAAACTTTAAAAAATATGATCTTTGTTTTGTTATGAATTGAGTGGGTCATGCCTGAAGTATTATATTGATATCAAAATGTCCACAACATTTCGGCACTTACATATATCAGTTCACGCTTGCTGCATACATGTTGAGATATGTTTAATTATTATCTGCTTTCTTTAATCTAATACGAATGTATATTAATTTTTCTTCCATTTGGGGGTCTTTCCTCGTCTTTTTCTTTGCAGATATACGTATGAAAAAAACCCAAAAACACACAAAGGGAGAAGATAAAAGGAACGTGTCTTTTTTCTAAAGACAGAATTCAAATTTACCTGTAATGCTGATTCAACACTCCTCTTTTTCGGTATCAAACTGAAATTGTACCATATTCGGTTGAATAGAAGCATATGGCAGCAAGTCGTTTGTAATAATGTTGTACATTTAAATTATACAAAAAGATTGAATCATTCGTAGTTGTCGTGTTGCAGGTACAACGACAACATTTGTCTTCAGCTCTAAGCAGTATTTTAAACCTCGAAAACAAACAAAACAACAACTGGAGTGCACAAACAAATGTGTTCTTTTTACAATGTTCAAACAAATGTGCCCGACCGTCCTTTTTGTTGGGTGTAAATCGGTAAATGTGTTATATCGTGTGTGTTAAAACGTGTTCAAAATTTTCGAATTTATCAATTCCATCCCTTCCGAATACCAAAATAAAATGATCCTCTAAAACGAATATAAATCGTTGACATTTTTATTAAATTGTTTGAAGTCAAAAAAAAAAAAAGAAAATTAATAATCATCAATTGAAAAGGGAAATACGTGCTCGTAATAAAAAATTACAGAATTGAAGTTCGTCGTAATACAATTCCATTTTGTAACAGAAAAAAAAATTAAGATCTCCCAAAAATATTTTCCGTCGTATTTTAATATTCCGCTCTTATACAATTTTGTGTGTACGTTAATGAATGTGAAACTCAAGATTCTTTGCTGCGATTTTGTGTCATTCCCCCCGCACTAATAAGTCGTCAATTGTGGATTACGTTGGATGTTGTACGGTTTTGGAATTTAGAAATTTTTGAGATAAAATGTAAGTATTAAAAACAACTGAATGCTAATAACAATAATTATAAACAATAATGGATAAATATGAGTTGCCTATTGTCACCAGATCTTCAATATTATGGTGTAATAAAATTAGTTAATTTTAATTGCTTTGTTCAAAGCAAATAACATTTGTTTTGGTCAAAGCAAATTTCAATTTTTTTTATTTGGTTTTTTTTTTTACTTTCATCCAAAAGTATGAATGAATTTTTTGATACGGCAAAAAACATCCGCAAGAAGGCGTTTAAAATGCCAAATAACTTTTGACGGAATGTGTTTCAGAATTGTTTTCAAGTCGATTGAGCGATGTCCGTTTGTCCGACTAGCTGGCTGGCTAGATTTCTGATAGTCAGAACAACTGCCGTAAATCTGAATGACATTTCTTAAAACTAATATCGATCCATCTCCTCTGATACCTTCTATACTTATTGAGCAGTTTTTTGTTTGCGTTCTTTTATAATGTTTAACAAAAATTTGGAAAGCTCGATGGTTAATCGGTCGCTTCTGGTACCTCCCATACAAATAACATATTTAACCCACATACTAAGAGAGCTGTCACAGTGATCAAACAATGGTTATGGTCATAGTGTGATCCTTAATATGGCGCCTGACATAACAGGCACTATTGACTACACTCTGGTTGAACCACTGTTCGACAAGAAGTACCAAATACTTATACCGGATAGATTTATATAGAAATGTAGAACACCTGGTACAAGACTGCATGTCGACTTCTACGCTGACGGCTCAAGATTAAATAATCGGATAGGTTTCAGGGTCTACTTCAAAGACCTAGGGCTTAGTATAGCAAAAAGGCTGCCTGATCACTGTGGTGTCTATTAGGCCGAAATTTTGGCCACCGTCCTCACCACAGTCAAGCTGCCATTAAATCCCTGAATTCTGTCTTCCTGAACTCAACATCAGCCCTGAATTGCCGCAGATCTCTTAACAGGACGGCTCAACATTTCAACATTCACCTTATGTGAGTGCCGGGCCACAGGGACATACTAGGGAACTGCAGATCAGACGAGCTGGCAAGACTGGGGACAACCTTACAGACTCCAGGCGAGTTGCAGTCCGCGGGCATGCCTCTGGTCACTTGCAAGCTCCTACTGCGAGATGGAGTACATTTAGCAGCAAATGGTAGATGGACGTTTGTCTGAGGCTGTAATCAATCCAGACAGTTGTGGCCTCGCTTAAATCTGAAGCGTTCACTCACACTGCTGTCACTATCAAGACCCGACGTCTCATTGCTTGTATCCGTTATGACAGGACACTGTCCGATTGGAAGACATGCCGTGAGACTGAAAGTTGAGACTGTGGGGATGAAGAGGAGGAGGAGTCCATAAAACATCTTCTCTGCAATTGCCCCGCCCTGGCGACCAAGCGGGGATCAACACTGGGCTCGTATTTCTTTAGGGATCTAGGATATCTGAACGATATACATGTTATCTAACTTAATAGCTTCTTGAGGCGCTCAGGATGGTTCAAAGGGGAAAACTAGGGACATCCATATCTCTAGTTTCCCTGGTATCACAATGAACTATACAGTCTAAGTGAGTCTGTCTACTCAGACTGCCACACTGACCTAACCTATTCCAGCCTAAGCCACATATTTTTGGATCATATCTTTAATTTAGTCCCACTAAATGCAGTGAATACTGCTTGCATGCATGGACAGCATGGCTACGCCTGTTCTGATACCTCCCATACAAATTTGTCGATTTCAAGAAATTAAAGGCTTAAGGCTTTTAAAACTTTTAATGCTTCGTAAAATTTGAGAACCTCCTCTGGTACCTCCAATATAAATAACCGATTTAACTCATATATTCGTAGTTTCATATTTTTCAAGAAGTTGTACTGAATTCTATCAAATGTAGGCACCTATCATTCGTTTTTTGAACTAACTTCCGGCTACGGGTGATATTTTCACGCCCATTTTGTTACCTGTGACACAAATTAACTGTTTTGTCGAAATTTAGTCTTCGCCTATAATCTCTTATTCGTAGACTGAAGTTACTTAAATATTTGTCAAATATATTGCGTTATAATGCTTGGTAAAAATTAAGAAATATCGACGGGACAACCGTGCCTACTCTGGTGCTTTCCGTAGAAATCGTCTCATTCAAAACTCTGTTTCTGAATTCAAATCTTTCGTTCAATTAAGTTATGTTTAGTTTAATTTAACGCGCATCAGGCATTTAGTATTGCGAGTGAAATTGGAGTGTTTCGACAAGCCCATTAGGGAGTGGACAGATGCGAATTGACCACAAGGGGCATGGTTAATCAGTCGATCTAGTAGAATTTGTAATCAAGGACTGTAAATCAATACAAAGGGCAAAACTCAACTGTCTGCAATTAATGAATTAGCCGTTACTGTGGGAAAAGGTTTAATTTCCTAAAATGGACCAATTCGAACGAGACGTACTAGAAAATTTGGGCCAATATATTCCATTTACAAACCCCGACTCTGATCTGGCAACACATTAGTTTGCGCCAAGTTTCTAAAAGTTTCCTTATGATTTACGATTATCTATCGTGTCTCTTAGCAAGTCAGATATACTGACATAACTCAATCGACCGCAAAAGTCAAGAAAATACATTTGATCAAAAGATTCTTGGTACTTTAAAGGTTTTTTTATGTTACATTTTTCTCGAGTGAATGGAATATCTAAATTAATTTCTTCAGGTGAAGATATAATAAATTAACCATTGAAAATGTTGACACATTACAAATTGAAGCTTGAAATTTCAAGTTTGTAACGGTGTAACATACAAATTAATCACCTGTGCTAAAATATTCCAAAATTTAAAAAAAAGCTCCATCTGTGTGAAAAAAAACCGCAATCGCTGTCTTGCCCACCAAAAACTCTTTGGTGTAAGTGTAGTGCTTGAAATATTACAACATATCAAAATTTTTGTAGTTCGAAAAATTGTGTTTTTTCGATACAAAATGCTTTCAGTATTAATTGTCACTATACTATAGTCAAAATTCAGATACAGATAGAAATAGTATACCTAACATAACTACGAGTATATCCCATAAAGACGAAATATATTGTTTGATGATTTCTATGTAAATTTTGAATTTTTCATGAGATCCGTTGTATAAAAATTGTGAAATAGTGCTGCCCTTCTTCAGATCTCATTCAACCTGTAATCGCTTCACACACACACCTGGTCACCTTAGTCAACGTAATACATTGAAACTTGAAAAATGCCACTGTCAACACTAGCAACTTCAGCGATTACAGCAAACCCGATACAGCTCATAAGCAAAACAAGAAATATTATATTGAAATTAAACAATTGTTTGCCCATCTAAGCTTTCAAATTCGCTTCCATATGTTATGTGTTTGAGATTCGTTTTGTTTTTTTTTTTTCCAAACGATCGCGCATTTGCTTATATGCACTAAAAAGCATAAACAAAAAAATTGATATTAACACAAAATAAAATACAGTAAAAAAATATAGCATAGTTGTTAACCTTCAAATTGAATACAAAGAAGAAAAAAAAAGAAGCGAAATTCCAAATAAAAACGAGACAAAATCTGCTTGAATGGTGGTTGGCATCAAGAAAAATTTAAGATTCAATTTCTTTGTTTTTTTATAAAGCCAAATGTTTACAAACAATCGTTAAAAATAATCAATTAAAAGTGCATGTTGAACGTACATGGTAAATTTTAATGATGTCTCACTGAAATGTTAAGAATTAATTAACTTAGCAGACATCACTTTGTTTGGCGATATTTGAATGTTGTTTCACACTGTAAATGGTATGACGTATCTTGACAAACCTTTCATTATATGCCATTAACAGAGATACGATATAATGGAATTGCTTGTATGTATGTAAATGTGTAACACATGCCAGCATCGTATCTTCTATTTTTGGCAATAAATCATTTCGGTTTAAGACGGTGATATTTGGATAAATAAAAAGTCAGTAGTTTCATTTGTCAATAAAGACAAATAAATGTGTAAAATATTGGCATTGTGAAACTGAAGACATGAAGCCGAGGTTGAGCTAATTTACAACTTCAAAAAAATTTGCATATAAATGGGGGTTATTTGACTAATAGACTGTTACAAAATGCTTAGATACAAAGTTGGACAGCCGATGTGGGAACATTTTGCAGTGTTTTCGGACTACAATGAATCCACGTATTTTATTATGCCATCATAGAATTGCCCTATAGTAGTTGTAGTCTAGATATTGCTAGTTCCAATGGGGCATGGATGAGTCCCGCTTCAATCTCTGCAAGTCGCGATTGCAGCACGTAGATGTGTTTGATAAGGACCAACTAAATCGCAGCCACATACGGCATATAGTGAATCCAAGTTTTTTGTTATGCCGCCATAGGAATGGAATTCATTGTACTAACCCTCTAGAAAACGACGTTAGTCTAGAACTATTATAACAACATTGCGAACGGAGCATGGATTAGTTCCGCTGTAATCTTCTTCAAAGGCTGCAAGTGGTGAATTTAACACGGAGATGTTGTTTTTAAAGACCAACTGCTTCGCAGGCGCATGCTGACCAACAATGGCGATGGTCTGAATACACCAACTACTTCCGAAGTACCCCCAACGTGTAGATGATACCGGTAGTTTGAAAAAAAAAAATATTTTTGTTTAAAGTGGCAACCTTATAAAATATACGTTTTAAGTTTCTAAACTCCACGTTGTTTAGTATTTCTATTTGAGAAATCAAAAGTAAACGGCCTCCGTGAATTTGTAAACATGGAAAAAATTTATCACCGTTGTATAATTCAATATTTCCATTTGAAAGGCCTCAGTCCAACCAATATTAAAGCCGAGCTAGATTCTACTTTGGGGTAGGCTGCTCCTTTCTTTACGACTGTAAAACATTGGGTAGCAGAGTTTGAACGAGACCGTACGAGCTGCCAAGACGATCACCGTAATGCCCGACCAATTGAGATGTCCACACGGTTAAGAAAATCCGCAAAATGATATTGGATGATCATCTGATGTAGCTGGAATGACAGGCACTTAAAAAAGTGGTATACATAGTATATTGACAGAAGATTTGAAGATAAGAAAGATCTGCGCAAGATGGGTGCCGCGCTTGCTTTCAAAAGAGCAAAAACAGCGTTGTGAAGATATTTCAGCATAGTGTTTGGTGATGTCGCGATGACCGCAATAAATTATAACCGTGGATGAGGCATGGATCCATCACTTTACACCTGAGATAAAGGAAGGATCAAAGCAGTTGATTAGAATGCAAGAATCGTGTCCAAAGAAGGCGAAGACGGTTCCATATGCAGGCAAGAACATAGCGTCTGTTTTTTGAGATGGGTATAATATTATTTTTATTGATTATCTTCAAAAAGGAAAAACCATCAACGGCGAATATTTTGCTAATTTATTGCAGCGTTTAGGTGATAAAATTATGGAAGAAGGCCGCATTTGGCGAAAAAGTTTTATCAGTTGTTTCATCAAGACAATGCTCACCTTCACCACTTAAGCGGTGGCCAAAATTAATGAATTCAAGTTCGAATTGCTTCATTAGCTCTCTCAGACTATTTTCTATTTTCAAACTTGAAAAAATGACTCGGAGGTAAAAGATTTGCTAACAATGAAAAGGTGGAGTCTGCGGTTGATGGCTATTTTAAGGAGTTTGACAATTCTTACTATTAACAGGGTACAGAACCTATTGAATATCGCTAGAAAAAGGGTATCGAGCTAAAATAAGATGATGGTGAAAAAAAGAAAAATTTTCCCAACTATTTTATGTCTTCTTTGTTAGGTCGGCTAGTTTTGGGGCCGCGCTCGCACATATAGATTAACGACTTGAGTGGTTCATGCGGGCCAATTAATTTACCGGAATACTTTTTTCGAGTACAATCTTTTATTAAATTTTAATTTTCACTTTTACGTAAGTTTATTAACAAACAAAAGGTAGAGGTTATACATTCAATAAAATTGGAAAAAATACAGGGTGCCGCACCAGTTGCACTACAATAAGAAATTCAAATAACTTTTTTTGCTCAATTTTTAGTCATGTTTTAGTCATTTATTGTTTTTTTTTATTATATAAAAAATTCAATTTTATTTTATATAACTAATTGGTGTTAAAAATGATAGACCGTAAATGACGTCCATGCTTATTCAGGCATACTCGTATACGACACCTGATCAGAAAATTATTCATTGCGCGATCGCCTCAATTATTGCTTTAGTGGACTGTTTCACTTCAATCAAATTCCTTGGTTTCGTTTTGTACACCTCTTGCTTGATATAACCCAATTAAAAACAAAAAGTCTGGTGCAGTAATTTCAGGTAATCTCGGTGGCCAGCGGAAAGTGGAGTTTCTAGATATTTATTTGTTTGGGAATTTTTGTTGGAGCTCCGCCATAGCCAGTCTGGCTAGGTATGCAGTTGCCCCATCATGCTGGCACCAAATGCTGTTGAAACGTATATGTCTTGAACGCAGTTTTGGGTAAAAAAAAACTCCTTCAATATCTTTAAATAGCCGCCCTCTTCCAGTTGACGGTTGACGATAGTACGATTCGTGCTCTACCCTGTATCTTAATGAGTCAAACAATTATAATAATCGTAAGATCGCTTTCTTTTATTACATTACTAAATTTTTTTGTTAATGTAGCATTTTTTACGCTTGTTTCGGAGTTGTTCTTTAGCAGTTATAGGACTAAAAAGCAGTTGTAAAGAAAATCGCCCTTATTCTATTCAGCGTCGTCAGCATTGGCGTCAATTTTTTAGTCAACACCTCTTAAACTCAACGTCAATTTGGTATTCCTTAACAGTCTTAAAACGACTTTGACTGTTTATAGGTAATTTTAATAAAGTACAACACACATATCTAATATTCACGTCAGTTAATTTAATTTGTTTACGATTTTCGTTAAAAACATTTGTTGGGAAAAAATAAATATATTAAAATAAAATGTTTTTTCCTCCCGATTATAATTCTGAATCGAAATATCAAGAAAAACAAATATTAATGATTTGGTATTATTTAGCTTTGTTTACGTAGAAGTCGTTGCAGATGCCAATTGTCGACTTTCAGGTTTTTTTTATTACATTTGGTATATTCAAATCAACACTGCCAATAATGTCTTCTCCTATTTCTAGAAGCTCGCACTCTGGGTTTGGGCCTTGACATTGGACTCCCTGAACTGCACCCTCAGGGTTTAATTTGCTATCGAAATTGGATCAGATTAGCCACAGCTTCCTGTAAGGGGCTGATTGCCGGCTGCTTAAATATTCCGGCTCCAGTAGCCTTTGTTGGTAACCGATTTTTTTTACTTTATATTTTATGTCCGCTAAGCCTGTAACAATAATTTAGCATACAACATATTTTTGTAAAATCCGATTAATTTACTGTACTTCTTGCCAGCCATCACCAGATCTTTCTGGTGGGTCAAGTGCATTTGGCACTTTGGAAACACTTTCCCATTCTTCCTTAAACTTATTTGAAACAGTGGAGGTTATTTTTCAATTCTTCTTCTGTACTAATTTTTCGAAATGGCTTTGAGTTTGTTATTTTTATTTTCTGATTTCCCTTCTTTAATTTATTTTGTAAAAAAAAGAGAAAAAAAAACGATGTCAATATAAACAACACTGGCGACAAATCACAGTCAATTCAAAGAAACGTGATCATCAATTTTTTTTTAGACAATACAAAAAATATATAGACGGTCATCAATAGATGTCAATATCGACAAAGGGAATACCAATTAATAATAGACGGCAAAAAACGGTGTCGTCTTATGTTGACGCCGCTTAATAGAACAAAATGCAAATGTTAACATATCTGTTGTACCCAACACGACGTAGTTGAAGTTTTCCAGACCTTTAAAGGAAATCTTTATATGAATGCTATAGATGTTATAAATTACAGACATCGCTACACAAATTTATGTAGTGTTTTTTGTATGTCTGCTGTGTAGATTATTGATTTAACAACTTTAACCTTTGAAAAAAGATACGCGTTAGGAATAAATCACTTCATGACAAATCGTATTACAGGACTTACATATGTTTCTATGTTTCCATTGGAGATTTCCGTGTGCAGTTCTTTCAACTGTTGTTCGTTGGATAAGAGGAATTTTCTCTAAAGAGGAATGCCCATCGGACATCTGCAATAGAATACTTAAGATAGAAGTAGATTGAAAAATGGAAGTTTTTGCAAGTTGAAATAGGAAGGCAGAAAGTACAAAAATTGTGACATTGCTTAGAACAAATAGCTGAAGCTAATACTATGAAATTGGGAGAAATACAGGGTTTCCGTCGGGAAGGTATACTACTTTGTTTTGCCGCCATTTTGGTAAACATTAGTCTTGACAGTTCATATTTGGCAATCGTGAAGTAGAGACGTGGCAAATTTATTATGGAAAAATATTCGATAGACCAACGTGTTTTAATCGTTAAAACATTTTATCAAAATCAATCATCGATTACTGTGACGATGAGAAAATTACGTGAAATTTTTGAGAGAAACAACGTGCCAACAAGACTCACTATTTATCGTGTAGTGAATGATTTCGAAGAAAGAGGCTCTGTAGCTGATGGGGCCAAGTGTGGACCACAACGTACTGCAAAATCGGCTGAAAATATTACTGCTGCTCAAGAAAGTGTTCTAAACAATCAACTTCAACCTCAATTCGACACCGTGCTCAGGAGTTTGGTCTTCAATTTTGCACAAGGATTTGCATTTGTTTGCATTTAAGATTCATTTGACACAAGAGCTTCTTCCACAACACCATTTACACCGCCGTACATATGCCAATAGGATGTTACAGCTCGCCCATGAAAGCCCTGATTTTCATGAAAAATATGTAATAAATAATATAATAAAAATAATAAAAAATAAAAATAATAATAATAAAAGTAAAAATTATATTGAGTGACGAGGTACATTTTCATTTGAATGGATATGTGAATAAACAGAGTAGTCGGTTCCGGGCAATGGAAACCCCTCAAATTATTCATCAGTCACCTTTGCGTCCATTAAAAGTGGACAGTCTGGTGTGCAATTTGGTCAGGAGGAATTATTGGACCCTACTTCTTTGAAACTAAAAACAGCGTAACGGTAACTGTCAATGGTGAGCGATATCGTGATATGATTGAAAACGTTGTAACGCCACAACTGCATGCTTTGGGCTTGATTAACATGTGGTATCAACGGTGCCACATCGCATACAGCCAGGATTACAATGGAATTACTGCGAGACCTCTTTCCACAACAAGTTATTTCAATAAATGGTGATGTTGATTGGCCTCCACGGTCGCCTGATTTGACTGACTGACCGGACTTCTTTTTGTGGGGATATCTGAAAAGCAAGGTTTATGCAAACAAACCAGAAACGCTTGAGCAACTCAAACAAAATATTCGTGATGAAATTAATGAAATACTGCACGAAATGTGTGAGAATGTAATGAAAAATGTGCTCAAAAGTGCTCGCATTTGTGAGGCTAACAGAGGCGGACATTTCTCTGATATTGTATTCTATACATAATTGCCGACATTAAATAAAACATTTATCAATATAAAATCCATTCTCTTTCATTTAATCAGAAATTATAAACAAAGTAGTGTACCTTCCCGACGGACACCCTGTATAAACTATGCTTGGTTGAAAAAAAAAAACTTTAGAGTAGTATTTGCTTCAACTTTTATTTAGAAACTAGCCGACCCGGCAAACGTTGCTTTGCCTTCAAATTTTATTTTTATTGGAAATGTTTCATGCCAATCGGTCTATTATAATAAGAAACGCCTATATTTGCAGTTAAGTGATTTGCGGTTGAGTGACCGAAATACAAAATTCTGTTTAAATACCGTTAGCAGGAGTAGAAATAATTGCTTTTTAATTTGTGGTTTGTATAGGAGGTACCACTTCTACCCATTGTCCAATCCCGCCCATATTTGCAGCAGCACTTAAGATATGTACACCAAACCGATGTACCAAATTTTGTAAAAATATCGTAAACAGGAGCGGAAATATTGGATATTTAATTTATGGTTTGTATGGGAGGTACCACGCCCCATTGTCCAATCCCGCCCATATTTGCAGTAGCACTTAAGATATGTACACCAAACCTACGCACCAAATTTTGTTCAAATACCGTAAGCAGAAGCAGAAATATGTAATTGATTTTTAATTTTTTGTTTGTATGGGAGGTACCACGCCCCTTTGTCCAATTGGACCGAATTGTAAATCTAAACCATCCCGAGCACCACCCAGACGCATATACAAAAATTTGTGCAAAGCGGTCCAGCCGTTCTGGAGTTTTACGCATCGGAACAAACCACGATTCATTTATATATATATAAATATAGATAAATATAGATAAGATGTAATAGCTTCACAGCAAATTAAGTTAATTTAAGCTACAGCTTCTTTCTTACGTTGTTTATTTTATTTACGTTTGTTTATTATTTTGTACTTTACTTTCAGCTTCTGCTAGTGAACAGCATATAGCAGACAGCAATTTTCAATGAAAGTGATCAAAGTCATTCTAATGTGAAACAATGCTATCGTTCACTTGAATTGTTTTCCCTTTCGCAATTGGAAAGTCTTTTTGCGCCAACTTTCTTTTGAAGTTCTTAGAAGATCCAACTTCAACTTCCCTTTTTCTTTGTGCCACAACACACCATCATCACCAACTACAACAATACCGAGCCACCAACCTTCCATTACGTTTTCTTTCAACTTTAGGTCTTTCATTCATTTTTTTTCTATCATTGGCTCTTCTTTAGATTTCATGCAGTCAGTACGTGCTTCAATTTTCCAAATGCTTCTGATGCATCATCGTCATCGTCATCGCTTTGCTTCATTTTGTGATTATCTAAATCTCTAGTGAATCTTAAGACCAATGACGATCTCATGCATTACAGAAGATAAATTATAATTTCGCGATTTGCTGAAGCAAACTGTATGCTTTGTGTGATGAGTGTGGCTTTTGTTGCAACACTGATTCATCGGAAAATGGAAAAGATTGAGTTTACGTGACATTTAGGAGGAAAAACCAGCAGTGTTTCAGGAAACCACAGAGAGATATAAAATTGCCATTAGTTTATTTCTTTCGGTTGTTTTTTTTTTGTGTGATATCTAATGATTTATTTGTTTTCGCTTTGTTGATTTTAAGTTGTGAAATTTATAACAGTTTGAAGATGGGAAAATGAAGATCATAAAGTTTGATTTAGTATTAAGGAGAGCCGGTCTAGTGACCGAACCGATACTTTCCTTTCCTTGGTCTCTTAGAGATAACAGCAGCTGATAAATGCGGGAACGATATAGCAATTAAATTTTATTCTTTATACAGGGTGGGCCATAAGGGTGGTGGCGGTTTAAATATTCAATTAAAACAAAACTACGAAACTTAAAAAAAATATATTTGTATTTTTAAAAAGTAGAAGCATAGGAATTTTTAAAACTTAAAAATAATGTTGTCCAAATGGCTTCCCTCGGCTGCTTGACACTCTCGGAACCGAAGTCGCAAATTTTGGAAAACTCGTTGAAAAGTTGTTCTCGGTATTTTGTTACTTTCCTGCATAATGTTCCTCTTCAACTGCTCTAAATTGGTCGGATTATTCTCGTAGACTACCGATTTGAGGTAGCCCCATAGAAAATAATCGCATGGAGAGAGATCGGGGCTACGTGGGGGTGATTCAATATCCCCCCTTTTCGAAATGAGTTTTCCAGGAAAAACATTTTTCAGCAGCTCTATGGATACCCTAGCCGTATGACATGTGGCACCATCCTGTTGAAACCACATCCTCGAGGCATTGCCTTGAAGTTCTTGCAAAGCTGGCACCAAAAAGTCTGCTAGCATGTTGCAATAATTATTCGCTCTAACCATCATCGCATGCCCTCTTTCGTCCTCAAAAAAGTATGGTCCAATAATACCGGTTGACGTTATCCCAGCCCACACGACAAGTTTAGGGCTGTGAAGTGGACGTTCATGCAAGCGTTGGGGATTAGTCTCGGACCAGAACCGACAATTTTGCTTGTTCACATGGCCATTAAGGTGAAAATTGGCCTCATCACTAAAAATCACGTAGTTGAAATTGTTGAACCGCTCTAGCATCAAATTGACAAAGTTAAGTCGGTTATTAGCATCATCGGGTTTTAATTCTTGGACTATCAGTATCTTATAAGACTTCAAATGCAAATCACGTTTCAAAATTCGTCGTAAAGTTGTTCTTTTGACATCCAAAGACTGACTTCTCTTACGTGTTGACTGTTGCGGATTTCGCTGAACTGAAACACGAACACGCTCCACAATGTCGGCTGATCTTGCAGAAACTGGGCGACCACGAACCGTAATTGGTACTGTTGAGCCGGTTGTTTCGAACATTCTGATCCATTTTCGTATCACATTGGCGCTTGGAACTTCACTTAAATCGTGTAAACCGTGTTCATGCCGACACAAACGTCTTGCAGTAATCACTGATTTATTGTTTTCGTAATACGCTCGGACACAAAATGCACGCTGCACTCCCGTGTACGGCTCCATGACGATTAAATTTCCAGGAAGCGGCGCGGCGAACAACATATCTCCCTGCCACCCCGCGCCGCGCGTTACCGAGAAATTGAAGAATTAAATCGCCAACACTCATATGGCCTACCCTGTATAATATTATAATCGTTTGGCATTGTTTAATACCAACTTGTTTTCAAAAGTGTTGAAAATCGGCTTTTTACTACTCAAAGCTATTCAAATAGCTCAGGACACTTCTTTCATGAATACATTTCTCTATTCCTAAAGTTGTCAACACCTTTTTTTTGCACTTTTGGGTCAACTTCTTGCCAAAGTTGTTCCAAAAACAGGTTAGTTATTTCCAAATAGTATCATAAAGCGAAACAAAAACTGATTATATTAACACTGCAGTCTCTAACATTTTACGTATTTGGCATAGAAATTATGAGTTTTAAATAAATTTATATGTAAATTTTGCCCTTTTTGTGTTCGTATTTATTGAAAATTATATTGTGTTTTGTTATTATCGATTTCTGATATAAACCGTGCTATAAAAACAAAGCCAATTGTATAAATTAAACTGGATTTCTAGTGTATCAATAAGAAAAACTGGATTTTCTTTTAGTGGGCCATAAAAAACAAATTTTAAATTCAAGATGTTCCATTTTTTTTTCTTACGAAAAATAATAAAATAAAATGATATATCGGTGAATTCATTATCAACCACCTGTTTTGTCACATATTAATTTTGTTACCTGATATTGGTTACTGATAACTAAAGAAGACAAATCGACGCATTGTTATTTCTTTACTAATTTTTCATTCGCTATCTGTTTTTAAACGGTAACAACAACAATAATAATTTGTTTTGAAAATGATTATTTTCTTCAAAAGCGACAGACTGTATTTGTTTAACAAGAAAATACAGCTACTTCTTCATAAAGGTCTGATAATCCTGCCTGGTATTGCCCGAAATAAATTCATAAATCCGGCAAAAATTCTATAGAGAGCTACTTCTGATATTTGCTTTTATTCCATACAATTTAACATGAATTTTCTTCATAGTACATTCAAATGGTCTATTTCAAAAATGTTATAAAAGCTGGCGGCTAAAAATGTTCTACAAGTTTCTGAGCAGCGAATTTCATTTAGGGGGTTTTGAAGACAAAAATTCTCTATGATCAATTTCCATATGTCCTTCAAGTAGTTTTTCAAAACAAATTGAAAAAGTGCAACACAATGGTCTATTTCTTTCCTAAAACTTTTGACGAAAATGTGGAGATATGTTTTGTCTTAGCGCGGCTAAATTGAATCTTTCTCCCTCCAAAATATGCATAGCAAATAGCAGAAGTACTTTCATAATTTATATCGGTTTTCAGAAAGTCACAACTTTGCCTCTTCTGTTTCATATCCAACGACATTTTGAACTATTGTAGATAACTGGGGCATCTTACATCAACCATAAATATATGAGAAGTTTTCAATAGTCCACAATCCTCATATTTTACAATATTTTCTGGACAGAAAAATATGAAACTTTATTATTGAATATGAAAATGTGTGTTTGTCCCAGTGTGGCCAATTAGAGTACTCCCCGCCAAATTATATTTTTACACAGTCAACTACATGTCCTTACAATGACTTTCTGGTTTTGCGCCCATGATTCCAATGCGGGCAAATGGAGCATTCTTTACCCATTAAATATATATCATCCGACTGGAAGTGTTACCAATGAAAAATGCCGTAGTTTTTACAATTTTGATTTTATTTCTAGTTTAGAAACTCCATCCTACACATCTCAAATTTTGAGAAAGATATGTTATTGTTCGATGTGATGTTGTGAAGAAATGAAGCTAGAAACTTGTTCTTGTATACGAGTACTTATGCGTGCCCGAGGTGCCAGTTAGGTTTTGTTGATTTTCCTTTACACTTTTGACAATGAAAACAAGTAGTGGGCGTCCTGTGACAGTTACCACAGGTCAAACCATCACCTATGAGCGTCCTGTGGCAGTTACCGTGGCTGAAACCATCACTTATGCAGGCGCTAGCTTTCTCAAAACAATTCGCTGATCCAAATTGTCGTTTGATTTGCACTTAAGTCATACACGATCGTTTTGTTTTTTTACAAATCTCCTAAAGATCGCCACTAACGTGCAGGAGTTTTAACACCTTTGCTCTAGCTAAACGAATTGCCTTTTGTGCCGATGTAAAATCTTGCACGCATTGTATTTTTTGTATTCTGCACTTTTCATTTTTTAATTTTTTTTTTTTTTATTTATTTATTTATTTTTATTTTTTTTTTTTTTTTTTTGATATGCCCCCGAGCAGTCACATTGGAATTTTTTTTGCCAATTGAACTGCGCTTTGTACTGGATTACGTTGAATTCTTATCTTCACCTTTTGAACCATTTCTGTCGATGTTGCTCTTTTTGAATGACCATCTTCATGGCGTTTTGTTGGTAATGCCATTATCATCATTGTAATGCGTAATTGTCCGATACGTAAACATACTGTTTACACGTAAATATCGTAGCTCGTTAAACATGACTGATTGCGATTTTCCAGCGAAATACTAGAAAACAATAACAATAATGTTACGTTTGAATTCCATGTCGAGAATCTTTTTTACTGTAATTACGTAATATGAAATGTTTCCGTAAGTTTGTTAACAACGAAACAGATTGACGCTTGCCAAATATTGAGCGCGCTGTCATTAGCCATTTGGTTGCACCATCAGCATGAAGTTGGTTACTTCGAGTACTTAACTCTGGAATCTATTCCAATAGTAATATAATTTTATGGATCCGGCTGTTCCCCTTAATTGACTTGATTTCATTTCACGTACTGTCGCAAACTATTTCTGTTTGACACTACTTCTCTTTCAAGCGAGAGTGTGGAGAAAAATTTGCGCATAGTAAAAAATATTGAAATACTTCAAGATCTAAAAACTACACTCCCTAACTAGCATCATGTATCTATCATGCAAATTTTTCAAAAGATTTTCAAAACATCACAATATGAAACTATAATCTCAAGTAAGAAAATATTTTTTTTGTCCCATCGCAACTAAGTGGAGAATTCTTCACCAACAAATTGCATAGCCAAAAATAGGCCATGGCAAGGAAATTCCTAACTTGTACTGCCCTTGTTTTGGGCAATCTTTAAAAAGTTTAAATTTCATTTCATTCATTTAAATTTCGAATTTTCAAATTTCGCACCAATTGCCAGCAGTTTGTACTACGGAGCACTTCCTCAGAAGGGTTTCAGAGCAGAGAAATGTGCAATTTATACCATATACCAAAATATATGTTGCCTCACCGTGGCAATTGCATTTTTCTATACCACTGAAATGCACAGCCAACTATACGTCATAGAAAGAGCTTTCACACTTTCTGCAACTGAAGTTTCGGCTAGTTTTCAGAAGTTTATATTTTCAGACTTTCTGTTTCACAGCTATTGACTACATTTCAAACCACTGTCTGCAAATGGTTAGTAGTTGATATTTTTTTCAGAATGCATCATTCGCACCTTCCAAAAGATTTTCGGAATAGAGATATATCACGACTATCTTATCATGTTCTGTCTCGCTTTGAGCGGCTAAAGTTTCCTCCAACAATGAAATTATCATAACCAACAATCGATCGTTGGATGAACATTCGTATTATTTGCTAACAATTTTTCTCACGGTTTTCAGAAAATCGCAATTTCAAATTTCCTACTTTCCATCCATCGACAGCGACTGTCAATTTCAGTAGCATAAGATTACGTTTGGTTCATCCCTAAACTCCAATTTTACTTACCATAAGTGGCCTATGAGCATGTGACCAAAAACAACACCGTTATCATGCCTCTGCCACCGTATTCACCAGATTTGTAGAGATGGACGGCATTTTGCGACGATTGAAAAGATAAAAACCGAATCGCCGAACACTAAACATGCCATACGAATATGTATAAAACCGTCAACATATCTTCGAGACGAGTGTACCAACATAAAAAAAGTCGAATGGACCTTATTTTTTGAACACACCTCGCAAATCCTCAAATACAAAACTATTTATTGTTACAATGTAACTACGCGGGGTCACAAAAGACAGAGTTATCCATTTAGTGGTTTCAAGAACCGAAGAACGCGTAAAAACAGTTAAAACTTACTACAAAAGAGGGTGGTTTAAACGCGGCCATTTTTCATGCATTACGCGGTGATTATGGTTGTCATAATTGACCCACTGTGCAAGGAATTGGCAAGATTATAAAGAAATTTGAAGAGACTGGAAGCATGGCATGTGGTCAGGCCTGTGTATCATCGCAATGTACGCACTGCCGAAAATATCGCCTCTGTTAGTGAAAGTGTGGCACATAATTCGAATTTCAATTGAGAGTGCTATTGCCGTGTGACAACCTACTTTTTTTGGCCTGCAACTGAAGACTAAGAACTGGACGAAATGTGGTTTCAACAAGACGGTATCACGAGACACACAACACGACCAATTTTAATTTTATTGCATGAGAAGTTTTCAGAAAGCGTATTTTGACGTCTTGACGACGATAATTGGTCACCACGATCATGGGATTTGATGCCGTTAGACTTTTTTTGTGGGGTTACGTCCGTATAATTCCCAAACGTTGGACCATTTGAAAACCAACATTCGTCAAGTTATCGCCGAGATACTGTCCGAAATGTGCCGAAAAGTGACTGAAAACTACCTCAAAAGGATTCACTGCTGCAACAAATCCAGAGGCGGTCATTTGAACGACAGTATATGTCGTACATGATGGCAAATTCCAAAGATTATAATGAAATAAAAGCTTCATCGAAATCATAACTTTATGTGTGTTTTATTTAGTTCACTTTTGAAGCTGAAAAATGGATAACCCGGTACATGGTCAAAGATCCATCGATAGGAAAGATTTCTTACTTTGTACTACCATGTTCCTTCTGGCTGGTTTTCAGAAAGTCGTATTTTCAGATATTTCCTTCCGTAAGGAAAGATTTCTTACTTTGTACTACCATGTTCCCTCTGGCTGGTTTTCAGAAAGTCGTATTTTCAGATATTTCATTTCGTAAGGAAAGATTTCTTACTTTGTACTACCATGTTCTCTCTGGCTGGTTTTCAGAAAGTCATATTTTCAGATATTTCTTTCCGTAAGGAAAGATTTCTTACTTTGTACTATCATGTTCCTTCCGACTGGTTTTCAGAATGTCGTATTTTCAGATATTTCATTTCGTAAGGAAAGATTTCTTACTTTGTACTACCATGTTCCTTCCGGCTGGTTTTCAGAATGTCGTATGTTCAGATATTTCTTTCCGTAAGGAAAGATTTCTTACTTTGTACTACCATGTTCCCTCTGGCTGGTTTTCAGAATTCGTATTTTCAGATTTCTTACTTTGTACTACTATGTTCAATCTGGATGGTTTTTAGAAAGTCGTGTTTTCAGATTTTCTATTGAACGCCCGCTTAGGGACAACATTTTATACCACTGTGTCCAAATGGAATCGTTCTCGTTGAAATTATAGAGCAACTGTCTTATGCATCAATACAGAGTCGTAAAGAAAATTACTCAAATTTAGTCTTTTATTCAATATGGCTTTCGTTAAAGTTACTTCAACTTGCCCTTGTGAATAATCAAAGCTTACACGTATTATAATAGTATTTGGTATGTGGTATATCCACAATTTCACAAAAATCTGACCGCCACAGTAGTAATGACTTGCGTCATATGACTCCAAAGTGCTAGAAAGATCAAAGGCTTTGGCAGCTTCTCAACAACGTCATTGATTTGTGCCACTGCGATACTGCCGGCTATGTCCGCTTCTTAATTAAGTGTAAATTTCGACGTTAGCATGAAGCCATCTTTGAATTTTAGCGAAACCACATACTGGTTTTTTCCCAATAAAATTAAATTTTAATTGATTCCACACTGGTTTTGTCTATATTTGGCTAAAATTGTCATCATTGCCAGCATCACCTTTTTGGAGTGAATCATATATAATTAAATTGAATGCTGAATCTAGGTAAGATAAAATAAAAGAAGCACAAATTGATTGCTTTTAGCACACAAAACTCTGAGTCACAAAAGATGAGCTGAACGCAAAAGGCCAGAAAAAAAAAACATAAAAACGAGACAAATTTCCAAAACTAAACTCTAAGCAAAAAACTGTATAAATGATTATGCCTTAACGGAAATGTCTCAGCATGTAGCACAACAAACCACAAGTCTTGCCATTAAAGCATTTTGAATATTGCCAAAAATTGCAATTAATAAATAATTACAATAAATTTAGCTAACAACTGTCTCTGTGTGTCTGTCTGTCTGTCTGTCTCTTTACAATGCACAAAGAAATCCAAAACGACTTCGCATGGCTGAAAGAAGTGAAAGTTTGCGACCCCATAATGGCCAGTTTTTAAGTCATATCACAGAGATGTATATTTTTTTTCCGTGCAATAACCGTGGTTGTTGTTATTAATGGCCAAATGTTTATGTACATAATTTTTTCCTAAATCATAATTTTTTTCTCATTTTTTTTTTGTGGTAATAAATTTAAGCAGAAAATCTCTTCAAATTTAAGCATTAAGTGGTCGAACAGGTATAGGAGAGTATGTGGTAACAACCACACACAGTCGCCGCCGCCGTAGCCAAAGCAGCTTCAATTGCGCTGCCGCATTTAACCCACATGTGAATGCGTCTTACGATAACCAGCAGTATCAACAAAAATATCTATGAGTGAAACGTGTTTCTTGCATATGATGTATTATAACACTCCATCTAGACTCTTTTTTATCATTTGCATTCATTTTTTCTTCGTCAATCTTTGTTATCTTTTGAATGCAACAGAGAGAAAATCGTTAAACGGGTATATATCTTTTCCGCCTCGTTTGGCTTGGCATAGTTCTCGGGGTTCAACATTTGGTTTTCCCCCTGCTCGAAATAGCCATTGCTTTATGTGAGAACTCATTTTCTTTAAGCATAATTAGCATTTTTTCCATTAGCTTCGAAGAGTTAAAGGTAATTGTGGGAAAATGTTAAAATTATTTCATACATATTTCATATTTACCAACGGTTATCTTCATTTCGTTTCAGTTTACTGCCAAAGTGTGTAAAATAATAGCTAAATTGTGTGTTCTCATTTTAGTTCTTTTTGTCGCATTGGGGTTTTTGTTCTGTAATTTTTGTTAACAACTCTTTAATAATTGCTACAAATTAATGTAAGATACGATTTAGTTTCAGTATTCAAGGGCGGAAACATTTAAAAAGAGATATATTTCTGTGAGTGTGAGGTAAAAGAAAATAGGTCACGAAAAATTTGTATGTCTGGCATAAATAAGTTTAGCTTAATGATCGTCTCTAAAAGCTTTAAACAACTAATCTCTATAATTTGAGGTATTTAAAAAAACTGCCCGTTTTAGGACTTAGAATAGTTATCATTTATGGCCCAAAAAAAAAAAAAATAATTATAAACTACTTTCAAAAACCCTCCTTGGAATGAAAGAAAATGATAATGGATTTTCTAATCTGCTCTGCAGTGAAACAACATCAATTTAGAAATTTGTAAGCCTCTTTGTATAATTATTAGGCGCGCAACTAAGTTATCGCCTTTTTCTTTATAAAAATGCAACTTTATTATGAAAAACTCTTTACAAATGATTTATTGAAAGTATTGGCCATCGCTAGCTACTACTTTTTCCAAACTTTCTGGCAAAGCTCGAATTCCGTCACGGTAAAACTGTTCATCTTTTGAGGCCATCTACGAATCTAGCCATTCCTTGATGCCGTCATATGAGTGGAACTGCTGGTCAGCCAGACCGTGTGCCATCGAACGGAACAGGTGATAATCGGACGGCGCAATATCTGAAGAATATGGCGGATAGCGTAAGACTTCCTACTTCAGCGTTTTCAGATAGGTTTTAACGAGCTTGGCCACGTGAGGCCGAGCGTTGTCATGCTGAAGAATCACTTTTTCGTGCCTCTCCGCGTATTGTGGGCGTTTCTCGCGCAGAGTTCGGCTCAATCGCATTAATTGAAGTCGATACGATCCCCAGTGATGGTTTCACTTGGTTTCAACAGCTCGCAATAAATAACACCAACCTGATCCCACCAAATACAGAGCATAATCTTCGCAGCGTGAATATTCTTCCAAGGCGACTACGTAAAACCTTGACCGGGCAGCCGCCATGACTTTCTTTTCTTTCGATTGCCAGTGGCGTCTTTAACCTTTTAGAGGCCCTGGGCATATTAGTATGATGGGGCCCCTATGACTTTGACAGAACACTATTTTGTTAGAATAAACAAAAAAAGTAGATAAACAAGGTTTTTATTGATACTCACATTAAGCGAATAGATAAATGTAATATTTTCCACAAAAGTAACTCCCTTAGCATTCACAGGTTAGTGATTAAAAATCTATGTAAGAATTCAATTATATTAGAATTCAAGAAATTTCAATTTCAATCTTCTTCAACTTGTTGTGCTCGCTGGCGCCGAATTTATAATTATTCCTGCATAGGTTTTCCTATAGACACACAATAAACATGAGAATGAGAATTTTGGTTATCGTTTAGTAATCTGGCAGGAACTATCTATCGCGGGGCCCTGGGCACGTGCCCAGAGTGCCCAGTGGGAAAGAGGGGTCTGTCGATTGCTGCAATGAATCAATTTTTCATCACCCGTTAAAATACGAAACAGAAAACCTTTCCCTTTTTGTCACTAAAGTAATTGTTCACAGGCGAAAAAACGACGCTCAATGTCCTTTGGCTTCAATTCATAAGGAACCCAAGTTCCCACAAGGAACCCAATTTCCTTACTTTTGAATCATTCCAAACGCATTTGCCTGGAAATGGCTTGGCGGGTAATTCCTAGTAGTGAAGCAGGCACTACCTGCGTTTGACACGGATCCTTATCAAGCAATGCCATCAATTCAGTGTCTTCGAAGGTTTTTCGTCTCCCTTCATGCGAACGGTCGCCAACATCAAAATTACCTTCTTTGAAGCGACGAAACTAATCTCTACACGTTGTTTCATTTAAGGCGGCATCCCTGTAAACGTTCGAAAGCTCTCGATGATCTTCAGCTGCTGTTTTCTTCGATTGAAAGAAGAAAATCAATACTTCCCGCATATGACGATTATTTGGCACAAAATCATACATATTCACACAACCAAAAGAATATGACGTCAAAAGGACGGGAACTTGGAGCGGGAACTTAGTTGTGCACCCAATATTGTAATCGACATAGCCAAACCTACAAGCTTTAAATTTTGCTTGCATTAACACATAATCGAAAGACAAAAACTAAACACGTCCCTACGATTGTAGCCCTCTTTATAAGGTTTCACTTGTGATTAACATTAATTCAATACATCCTGTATGAAACTTTCCCCTACCAACTGCATGGGCCCCTGTCACGTCTCCCAAATGCGGATGCATCATTTTCTTTCATGGCTTGATGTCCTCTTCGTGGGCATCGACGCCATCTTCATTTCATAACCAAAAGGGGTTACATGCATTTGACCCTTGGGGGCATTTAATGCCGGTGAGCAAAAAGTTGAGAAATCAAAAAAAAGAAAAAAACAAAGCTGAACTAAGAAGACATCCCTTTTGGAAGATGATTACAAGCAATAGTATATAATTTTTTGTGCTTTTTGGATTTATAGAAAATGACTAATAAAACTAGCGATTATTTATTTTATGTTTCTCAACTCGTATACGAGCTGCTAGACATGAAAACTCTCACTTTACGGTGAAGAATGACAACGGACCCTGTTGAGGACGCTGTGGTAACGGCACAAACAAAAAAAAAACACGTCTCCGACAAGTTAGAAAACACTGGCGAAACAAAATGCCACCAGTTATGAATGATTGTGACAACAACAAACACGGCAATAACAACATCGGCATAAATATTAAGGAAGTTTTGATTTCTCCTCCTATGGACGGACCAGCGCACTGTGACTAAGACTTGTTCGATGGCAGGCAGCGCAAAATAAAAGACAAACTCTCGCAATGAAATTATTCACTGCATAGTAAGTCAGCTTAGGAGGAGGGAGAAACAAAATCGCAATTGGGGTCTTAAGCTTCTTGTTTCTTAACAAATGCTAACTTGACTTGCATACGTTACGAAGGGTGGTATGCAAATGAGGGGGACGGTAGGATAATGTGATGATTTTTTGTTTATACATATGATTGCGCTTAGCAGGATGTGCTGGCCAGCTCATATTATCGTTTTAATGTGTGAGGAATAGAGGTATTCTAAGGATGATTTGACACAAACGGAGAAAAAAGAAAGTATTGTTTCATCAAAACAATGCTTCAGTCCAGACATCCTCTATTGCGATGGCCAATATTAATGAATTAAAGTTTAAATTGCCTCATCACGCACTTTATTCGCCAGATATGGCTTCCTCGAACTATTTTCTGTTTACAAACGTGAAAACATTTATCGGTGGTAAAAGATTTACCAACAATGAAAAGGTGGAGTCTGCGGTTGATGGCTATTTTAAGGAGTTCGATAGTTCTTACTATAAACAGGATATAGAAACCATTGAATATCACTGGTCAAAGTGTATCGAGCTAAAAGAAGATTATGTTGAAAAGTCAAAGAAACATTTTTTACAACTTGTTCGTGTCTTTTTTGTTAAGTCGGCTAGTTTTGGAACCGCCCTCGTATATCGTAAATAATGCATATTGATTTCAAACGCATCAGAAGTTAATTTCTAACTCACATTCAATGCATTTCGATTCGTTTCTTTTCTAAAATCTTTGCAATTAACAGGAATTTTTATCCGCACACACAAACACAATTTTGCGTAGTTTCGTTTCTCATTTTAAATCTGAACTGAAATCTGAAGTCAATTTATCTCTTGGCAAAAAAAAAAATTGGTGAGAAAAATCAAAAATACTGCTGTAGTATGTGAGTGTAATTTCTCTAAGTGTATATCCTAGAAAGATCATCATAACGGCTCCCAGAACATTCAAGTATGATATATGTAATCTCTTTCCCTCTTTATCTGTTGGTGGGAGTTTTCTAGAATTACGTTTACGAAAGTAAGTTATGTTTGTTCCTCTCACTCTCATTATATAGTCTATTGTTATCTCCATTTCACTTGTTATGTAAATAAGAACATTCTAGAATTAAGTCTATGATATACAACACTATTCTGTAAATATGTTTGTCTTTGTTGCACCCATTATGTAAATATGTGCTCTCTCTGGAATAGTAAAAATAGAGCAACTTTGTACATTTTGAGGGATTAATAAAGTTGACGTTGATGTGGAAATACGTTCCACGATACCAAACTGCTAATTCTTGTTTTTTACGCATTCATGAGACAAATCTCTGAGAAATATTTGTTGCAAATTTTTTGTAATGAAATATTTTGACAAACAGAATCGTTCATAACCAGAATATTTGGTTCCGACTAGTATCGAATTTGGTAATCGTTATTAATATTGTATACGAGAGCTTCGTTTTCGTAGACGAAACTGAAGTTATGAATATTATAGATTCAGATATCTAAATCAGAGATAAACCATAAGTATTTCTTGGTTTTGTGTCGTTTCGGTGACGGTCTCTGGATTAAACGAAAACATTTGCGTTTTCGAATTTTTTTGTATATTTGAAATATTTATATTTTCCAAATATTAAATAGAAATTGGCTGATTGTTATGCAACCACTATACTTATCAACCCAAGTAAGAAACAAAAGCAATCGTGCAATTATCCCTAATTGTGTAGCCCTGAAAAATGCACAAAATCAAATAATGCAGCACGTTTTTAAAGAGAAATATTTTGCTAAGAAACTGGAACCATCCATTTCATTTTTTCGACATTCTAAGAAACATTTTCCATTTTCCATTTTTTCAGGCATCAGAAATAGGATTAGTAAAAAACATTTACTTTTGTTCAGCTTAGCCTGAACTGAGACAATTATCTTTCAAAACATCTGTGTTCTAAGGTAGGAATTATAGAACTGTAGAAATGTTGCTAAAGAAATTATAATTGGTATTATCAATTTGTTTTCATTTCGCTAACATAAGTATATTTATTTATTTTTTATTTTTTTTTTTAATTTTTTTAAAAAAAAAAAATAAATAAATAAAAATAAGCATATTTGCGGCGTGAAATCAAATCTTTCGGAAAATGCCAAATTTACTGCGACAATTTTTTTCACTTCCAAATCATCTATATATCTATATATATAAAAATGAATCGTGGTTTGTTCCGATGCTTAAAACTCCAGAACGGATTGATCGCTTTGCATAAATTTTTGTATATGCGCCTGGGTGGTGTCCGGGATGGTTTAGATTTACAATTCGGTCCAATTGGACAAAGGGGCGTGGTACCTCCCATACAAACAAAAAATTAAAAATCAATTATTTCTGCTCCTGCTTACGGTATTTGAACAAAATTTGGTGCGTAGGTTTGGTGTACATATCCTAAGTGCTACTGCAAATACGGGCGGGATTGGAGAAAGGGGCGTGGTACCTCCCATACAAACCATAAATTAAATATCCAATATTTCTGCTCCTGTTTACGGTATTTGAACAAAATTTGGTACATCGGTTTGGTGTACATATCCTAAGTGCTGCTGCAAATACGGGCAAGATTGGACAATGGGGAGTGGTACCTCCTATACAAACCACAAATTAAAAAGCAATTATTTCTGCTCCTGGTAAAATTTGAAGGCAAAGCAACGTTTGCCGGGTCGGCTAGTAATGTATATTTATGAAAAGATTTGGTCTTCCTATAATGCTCAAAATTTCAATTATATTGTCTGGAACAATTCTGAGATATTTTGGCATCAAAGTGAAAAAAATTAAATTTAGATGGCTGTGCTTGGAAACATTTTTGAGAATTGTTCATTATTTTTTGCCTCTGTCAAGGGGTTATCAAATTTAATGTATTTTTGAAGAATTATCAAAGCTTATTTTTTGGTTTCTGATAATAAACTTAACAACATAAAAAGTCCGATTGATTGCATTAAGTGATGTACGATGTCCCTCTTGTTTGTAACTTTGGCAAGGATAACTCCCAATGGAATATACAATTTTAGACTTTCAGCAACGCCACAGATTAAAGTGTAAACATTCGTTCTATATTGAAGTTACGGAGTTTTATTGAATAGGCTCTAAATATTGTACAGCTCCAAGTGCAGCGAGCAATGCTTCAATCCTTAATGTTGCATTACAACTACGTTAATATAATGCTTGCTGTGGTATAGGCCTACCTTGCTAAACTTCTTTTTTAGAGTTTCATTAATGACAAAGTGCAGCATAAGATGCGGCGCGAATCTTATGAAAATTCCGACCAATATTATTCTAACTCGCCAGAAATGTGAACATGACTCAGACCGACAAAATATGGTTTTTTAGCCTTTACCGATGTGCCAGTTTCAATATTATTTCCGAAAGTTTTAAATCAGCTCACTTTTTTGCATATTTTGGAGCCAACATTTTGCGATCCCCACTAATAAATCGCATAAATAAAATTTTGTAATTTTGACGCTTACAATTATCGAGATATCATTCAATGAAACTTAGATTGAGAAATGGGGTCATAATTGTTAGAGTCAACCCAGTTTCTCTATAACATTTTGAAAAATAAATTAAAATATGCTATAATCGAAGAAAATGTTGATTCCATGCCATTAGTAATTGGTCTTGAAAATATTTCAATTAAAAAAACAAACAAACAAACCTGCCGTAAGAACACACTTCGAAGGATATTCCAGAAGTTTCACATCACATCCAAATCCATGTTTTATATCGAGCACGAAATTTCAACTATAATAATAATACCCGAATTAGTGTACCGCTCTCTTACGATTTGTTTAAAATCGAACAGCACCCAATCTCATTCACTCACTCACTCACTCATTCGATTGTGACTTGAAGTGAGTGAGACCTCAAGCTGTGCTTTAAAATGATTTTTCTTTTTGCGTTTGTAAAACCGTTGGTTTAATTTTATCGATTTATTTCGGCTGTTTTAACTCCTTTTCAATGTCTGTCTCCCTGTCTGTTACTATATCTGTCTGCCCGTGCCCCAAACAGGCTGTTTCACTATACAGGTAAATACTATTTGACCAACAGCCACTAATTGGTTAAAAAATAAATTTAAACGGGGAAAAATGTTAAACAACTCCATGGCCAAAAAAATCCCTCCGACTGATTCTCCGGTTTGAAACTAAACGAAGCGTATGCGCATATGCGCAGACATTTGTTGAAATTATTTCTAACTTCTTTCATAATGCAAACTCCACTTTGCCTAACAGTTGTAACATTACCGATTTGTGATTAAGTACGGAGTTGTGTGTTTCTTTCGAACGCTTAATTGAAATGTTAATTTATTATTATTTTTCTACCAATTAATTTCTTGATTTATTGGCTTCTCTTGGCCAATCACAAATGATCATATTCTTAAAGTTTACTGAACTCCATTGATAGATGATTATGAGGAATTGACCAGATTCTCACACACGCACTCATGGCTGTAATTAAGCTGATTATTACTATTTTTAGGTGGTTTTTTTTTGTTGATTTGATTGTATTTCATATTCGTTAATGTAGCATTTTCTGCTTATTTAAGTATTTTTCTTTCTTTTTTGTAGCTTTTCGCTGCTTTTAGTTTGCTTTCCCAAAAAAAAAACAACAAAATGCTGAAATGTAAGAGGCTTCTCGTGATTTTCTTGGTTAAATTGACTTAAATATGTGCTTATTATTAGCTCTTTATTGGCCGACAAATTATTGATGGGGCACAATTTGTTTTAAGTTGCTGCTTAAGCATATACATGGATTTGGTTACTGCCATATTGCCGAGCTTTTCGTTTGTGATTTCCTCTTAAGTACATGACTTTTAAGCAATTTGCTTTTCGGCTATGGTTGTTTGCATAATGAGCTTAATTTGTAAATTTTTTTTTCCGAAAAAAAAAACATAATTGAATGCTTACTAGTATGTAAACTTTTTTCTTTTGGGGGGAGTTGAATGAACGTTTCAGCTATATATCAGTGAAGCGCTCGTTTTGTACTTCCTGCATTACTAAAGAAATGCTTTAGTCATTGAAAGTAATTGTAGCAAGAATTTATGAAGTTGAGTAAATCATAAATTGGAATTTCATGTATTCTATGTAGTTAATAATAATTATGCAAAATTACAGTTAACGCAATTTACATGCATATATGATTTAAATATTCCCTTTCTAAGTACAAAAAAAAAAAAACAGGAAACAAAAACCTGAGCAAATGCTGAGGCGTTCAAGCTGAAATATCTTGAGGCGTCCAAGCTGAATATTTCACATATACTTGTATGCCGTTTGCTATGCACATTCAAATTTTAGAATCAAAATTGGTTGCGTTTCTTTGCTATCCTATATAGGATACTAAAAACAACAACGCAATAACAATAAGTTACGTCTTTTTTATAAATGGATGGTAAAATGATTACGAATAAGAGCAAAACAAAATGAATAAACATTTTATAATTATCAATGCTGCCAAGTTAATTTTGCTAAGCGCCGATGCGTTTTTTTTTGATAACGAATAAGAACAAGACAAAATGCATAAACATTTCATAAATATCAACGCTGCCAAGTTAATTTTGCTAAGCTCCGATGCTTTTATTTTTTTTTTTTTTTTGGTATCCTATACTTGTATCCTATATAGGATACCTTTTTATTAAACTTCTTTGTTTACTTTTGCGTAGGAGAACTTGGTCGCACTGTTATTTTCCACATTTTTCTACTACTTTTTTCTACAACTTAGCGTGCAAAATTATCCCCGTTAAATAATGTACATGGTCCATGGTCAAAAATTCGTCTTTATTACGGTGTAACATTGCCAAACGTTCTACTGAAACATCTTTGCGACGCTGTTTTTGCTCTATTGAAATTAGGCGCGGCACCCATCTTGCACACAGCTTTTTCATCTTAAAATATTCAGTCAATATACGATGTTTTATAGCTCACCCACCTTCAGCAGATGATCATTCAATACCATTTTCTGGATTTTCTTAACCGTGTCTGGCGCGGACACATCATTTGACCGACCACTACGGTGTTCGTCTTGGAATATTTTACATTTGTAAACGAAGCAGCAGACTCCTCCAGAATAGAATTCAGCTCGGCTGTAATGTTGGTTGGACTGAGACCTTTCAAATGGAAATATTGAATTACACAACGTTGAACAATTTTTTCCATGTTTACTTTTGATGGCTCAAATAAAAATACTAAGCAACGTGGCGTCTTGAAATGTAAAACATATGTTTTATAAGGTTGCCACCTTCCACCAAAATAAGTTTTTTCAAACTACTGGCACCATCTATACATCAGGTCGACTAGTTTTAGCATCGCTGACGAAATTTGAATTTAGTTTTTTCCACCAGAGAGTATGATTATGTTTTTTCGCGAGGAAAATTTTGTTAAATGGCAAAGTTAACATTTTTTTTCTTTCCAATACTGAAATCGTAACTGCTTAAATTTTTACGTCATTACTTGTTTATTAATACATTTTTAAACTTGTGAAATTAAATAGTTGTAAAAACGACACAATTTCCCAAATTTACAAATATATTATCGAACATATTAAGATATAAAAATACAGGGTGTCCATCGGGAAAGTATATTTTGTTTTGCCGCCATTTTGGTAAACAGTAGTCTTGACAGTTTATATATAGCTGTTGTGAAGTAGAGTCGTGGCAAACTTATTATGGAAAAATATTCGATAGACCAACGTGTTTTAATCGTTAACACATTTTATCACAATCAATCATCGATTACTGTGACAATGAGAAAGTTACTTGAAATTTTGGGAAGAAACAACTTGCCAACAAGACGCACTATTTAACGTGTAGTGAATGATTTCGAAGGAAGAGGGTCTGTAGGTGATAGGGCCAAGCATGGACCACAACGTACTGCAAAATCTGCTGAAAACATTACTGTTGCTCAAGAAAGTGTTCAAAACAATCCATCAACCTCAACTCAACGTCGTGCTCAGGAGTTTGGTCTTCAAAGAACAACTTTGGCCACGATTTTGCACAAGGATTTGCATTTGTTTCCATTTAAGATGCAGTTGACACAAGAGTTTCTTCCACAAGACCATTTACGCCGCCGTACATATGCCAATAGGATGCTACAACTCGCCAATGACAACCCCGATTTTCATGAAAAAATCATAATGAGTGACGAGGCACATTTTCATTTGAATGGATTTGTGAATAAACAGAATAGTCGGTTCTGGGCAATGGAAAACCCTCAGATTATTTATCAGCCACCTTTGTGTCCATTAAAAGTGGACAGCCTGGTGTGCAATTTGGTCAGGAGGAATCATTGGACCTTACTTCTTTGAAACTGAAAACGGCGTACCGGTAACTGTCAATGGGGATATGATTGAAAACTTTTTAACGCCACAACTGCATGTTTTGGGCTTGATTAACATGTGGTATCAACAAGACGGTGCCACATCGCATACAGCCAGGATTACAATATAATTTCTGCGAGACCTCTTTCCACAACAAGTTATTTCAAGAAATAGTGATGTTGATTGGCCTCCACGGTCGCCCGATTTGACTGCTCCGGACTTCTTTTTGTGGGTTTATGCAAACAAACCAGAAACGCTTGAGCAATTCAAACAAAATATATGTATTCGTGATGAAATTAATGAAATACCGCTTGAAATATGTGAGAATGTAATGAAAAAATGTGCTCAAAAGGGTTCGCATTTGTGACGCTAACAGAGGCGGGCATTTATCTGATATTGTATTCCATACAAATTGCCGACATTAAATAGAACATTTATCAATATAAGATCCATTCTCTTTCATTTAATCAAAAATTATAAACAAACAAAGTAGTATACCTTCCTAACGGACACCCTGTATAAATTGTTCCAATTTCGATATTGAAAACCATTTCAAGAAAAAGTGACAATGCCGTGAGCAAACAATGTTTCTTGAAATTTTTCTTTGAGAGAAGAACGCAGTACCTAGCTTAATTGCGTGTAATTTTCTTCTTAACTTGTTCCCGTAGAGGAAATTCGAATAAAGAGCGTTTTAGTAGTTTTTTTTTACCAAAATCGATTTTTTCCGCTAACTACTGGCACCATTTATACGTCAGGTCGGCTAGTTTTGGGAGCGCATTATATCGTTGAATAATGCCGAATTTAATAATAATTTCTCAGTCCTGGCACTTGTTAAACAAATAATTCTCACTTTTTTCCTGTAGATTAGAATCTGTAACATGTAAATTAGCTACGCGTTGAAAGTATAATAATGATTTTTCATTCAACTGCCTTGTGTTCTGAAAATGCTCTTGAATCCGTTTAGATATAAAATTATGACACCCATGGGTTTAGGAAATATATAACTATTTCCAAATTATGCTATAGAATATTTTTATTTATTATTTTTATTAGTTACTTTAATAACCATATTTCCTAAGAGATACAGTTAATCGACATTCCAAATAGAAAATTATGATTTTCAGGTTTTTTTTAATATTTTTTTTATAAAGCAGGAAGCCCCCTTTCTTAAGGTTGACTGTGTTAATTTTTCGTTTAATTTTGACACCACTCCTATCACTAACTTAACCAACCCATTGTGCCTACGCATTCATAGGGTTAAAATTAGTTATTAAATTTCATACAAACATTAACATATGTATGTGATTTACATTTTATGTAAATTATTCCCCCCCACATCAATGTTACAAATTCCCTATTTTCCAATAACTCTGGCGTAACAAAGTAACAGACGATATCATAAAGAGATCTGCAACTCACCACTCCACATTATGTTAAGTATCATTCAGTTCGTGTTCTTGACTTTAACGTTTAACAAGTGTCGCGTTTTTCGTCCATTTCAATCGTAAAAATATAAACTTTTATTCGCGGAAATCTAATAAAAGTTGTGTTAATACAATCTAGAATGCGTTATCTTTCCTCTAATATAACACAGTATTTGAAAAAAGCAGAGGAAAAGTTTGGAAATAGCTTAAGAACATTTTGCATAAATTGCAATACTCGTATTGTTTGATGCTGTGTCATCCGATGTCGGTAATTTGACAAGTTGTTTTTGTCTTATCTCATCAGTGCTCTCTGGCTCTCATTTTATGTGCTCTTATTATTCTCAGAGTGCAGAAGTGTTGGTATAAGAAGTGTTTGAAAAGTGTTGGTGCAAGACGAAAACAAAGTAGACAACTACGCGAGGGCAGTAAACGTTTGGGAAGAGGTTCACATTCAATGTACTTAATGGCAGTACCGTTTTTGATTATGAATGAAAGCTGTTACCATCATGCTAAAGGTGAAATAGGGATCAAAATTAAAGGTATGTGAAGAGTCAAACAATTTCTTCTTATTCTCCTAATTGTAAAAGTGTTTTGTTCTTTTTGGAAACGTTTGTTTCTCTCTGGGCGCTGGGTACAGTGTCAGGCACTGGGCACATTTTGAGGCTTTTTAACATATTTTTTTTTGATTGTTGAGCGTTTTTTACATTTTTTTTTTTGTAAAATTCTTTGAAACTACGATTTTTCTTTATATTTGATCTGGTTTTTATCATAGTTTTTAACAATTTTCATATATTTTTGTGCTTCATTCCTGATTATTTCTTCTTGATTGTTTGCAAACATTTGCTCTTATGCAAGGAATTTCGATCGCTTTTGTTTTGCTTTTCTTACATAATGCAAGCCCATATTTCTTGTCGAGACTAAAGCTAGATACTATGTTCCATTCACGAAGGAACAACTCCATGTGACATGACACTAAAATCGGAGTAGCTGATATTTTTACGTCATAATATGTTCGATAATATATTTGCACAATTGTAGAATAGAAAACGAAATTCTTTGTTACCATTTTATTTTCAAGTTTATAAATGTATTATCGAGAGTATTGCGACGTAACAATTTACATTATGCAGACTTCAATGTTGGAAATCAACAAAAAATAAGTTGGCGTTCTTCTCACAGTGAAAAAACACGGTCTGATAGAAAAATTTAGATCCAGATTTAACAACCAATTTTTTTATATGAAATTTCATCGTGAAAAGTCAGCATAGTACCAGTCTTAATATGTAAGTGTGGAAAACATGAACACTAGTAGGCAAAAGTCAAGACTAAGTTGTCATCCTTTTCGGTTTCTTCCCCAAATCCCGCAAACCAAACTCAGAGTCCCTTACGACTATAGACTGGCTAAAATACGATCTCACATTAAAGGTATTCTTATGACGATTCCAAATATGCATTTTCTGAGTCCCGACGTTATTTCTAGGCCCTTATTCTTCACAACTTTGACCTAACTTTCGGCAATTTCAGAATGAATTGAAGAAGAAGGCAGTGGTGCTGTATCTGTTGAAAGCACGATAGAGGTCGCACTGCTTGATCTAGGCGGCAGAAATTAGGATCAAGTTAAGTCCTAAAGTGGCCAAAATTGGCGAAAATTGAATCCATCTCTTATAAATGGGTATTTTTCAATATTTTGTTTACAAAATTTTATTATTTATTCGGGGGTGAACCCGGAATCATATGGAATCTTTTCCAGGTGAACCCAGAATCATTGGACTATCGTTTAAATGATTCCAGGTTCACCCCGCAAGCAGTGGCGGTCACCTCGATGTTTCTGACGACCACTTCAAATAGTCAAGTAATCGACAAGTCTTGTAATTGCTTCTCATTTGGAATTATTTCCGGGTAAACCTGAAATCGTTTGACTATCGTTTAAATGATTCCGGATTCACCCCGCAAGCAGTAGGGGTCACCTCGATGTTTCTGACGACCACTTCAAGTAGTCGACAAGTCTTGTAATTTTTGCTCAAACTGTAACGTTCAGGATCGTTGTTAAATTGTAGGTCCCGTTGAATGAGTCTAAAAATAATAGAAAGTGTGAGTGTGGAAAGCTCTCCCATGTGCCATTCATGACATACAAGTTTTATTTTATTTTATTTTTTATTTTTTTTTTTTTTTTTTTTTGTTGACACAAACTGGGAGAAATAATCCAGCAAAAAAATTTTTTCATACAATAACTAAATACAACTTTTGAAGAATTATAAGTTTTCAGAATTTTTTTTTTTTAATATTCTCATCGTATATCTAATAGACGCCGGAAAGACTCAGAAACTTTTTAATGGACGGCCATTACTGTTGGCGTAGCTACTGAAAACTATTAAAAAATAGGAATTCCCACAGGAAAAATGGGGAAAAAATTGATGTATTATGATGAAGTCGTTACGCTGTAAGCTGCCCTCTATACTGAGAAACGCATTCACCCTGTCAATGGTGATTTTTATGCGGGCATTATTCATTGATTTTCGAATATCAACTGTTAGACTTTCATATTTTTTCACTCTGTAAAAAAATACAATAATTTTCTAGACAATATGGAAAACGCTATTTGATCGAAACAATGCTTTTCATAATAAATCTGCAGGTAAAACGAAACAAGAGACGAAATCAATAAGATTTAATTTAAGGTTGTTTATTTCAATTTTTTCCAATCGCTAGCTCTTTAAATTCTTCTTACCTTCAATTTTATTGTCCAATTATATTGTTATTATTATGTGCGCATTTTCAGATGGTAAGCGCTTCAAGATTGCAATGTTATAGGTTTCAATGTCTAGTATTATTATTATTATGTGTTTTAATTAAAATGAAAAAAATTCGGTTGAATTGTCAAATTTTTCTAAATTTTGACATATTTGCAAACAATAAACTTATGTGAGACCATGAACAATGTAGCGTATTCTAAAAATCTCACAGAAAACTTATTTATTTATGCTGAACTTATTTTTAAACTCATCGCCTTTTGAATGCTTTCCATATCAGCTCCTAATAATTCACAAAAAACCGGTTGGAAGCATATCAAAGTATGTATGTATTACATTAGAAAAATCAAAGCAATGGGCATAGAGTGTTTCGTTTCCACAGTGACCACGTTAATAATGACAACTATATGGTATAAAAGACATTTCCAAATTTAAGTATTTGGTTGGTGTAGCAGCCAATTCAGTCATCACCCACAAAGATGACGCTTTTCAGACTTCGTGACAAGCTTATCTTCAGATCTCTTTGTGATCGAATTGATATTGTTGGTACATCGTCCGTGGTATATATATATATCTACTTATAAATAGATTGTAAATATTACCCGAATATGTCCATCTTCTATTTCATTGACCTTTCTCCATTACATCAACCAATAATTAAAATAGAGCATTGGCAGCAATATATTTTCCTTTAAATACATTGTGAGTTGCAGGTAGAAATTACCAATATCGTAATTACAAAATCCCAAAACACATACTTTCAAAATTTCGAGAGAATGTTTTACTATTAACAAATCCCATAAAATATGAATAAATTCACTATAAATCTGTAAATTTCCAAAAAAAAAGCATTGCATACCAAATATCATAATATTCGCCACTTCTTCTCACCCAGCTGTGGTGCAAATTTGATTGAAACACCAATGAATTTAACATTGGATGGTCATATGAAGTAAGTACTTGCAATTTAGCAACCATTCAGTACTACTTATGTGATGCGGTTTTGTAGTTCTGGGAATACACTGTCGTATATCGTACATTTCTCAAAAAATTAAAAATTAAAATTTGAAAAGTAAATTGGGTATATTATAATTATAATAAATTGAAAGCAACTGTACATTTGCATATTAGGCATTGTGCTGACAATTCATGCCGCAAAATTTGTGTACTAATAATAATTTTTCAAAGGTATCGTTATAAGTATTACTTTGAAATATTATATTATTACATTACTGGAAGCAACATGGAAGCACTTCTGCTGGAAAAAGAGTATCAGTATATGTTGCTACCTTGTCACTGATGATAATTTTCTGTCCTTTCTGTACTTCTAATTATTTTTTGCTCGGTTCCCATTTCTTTTCATATTTATAAATTAGATAAAAATTATCAACATCTGCAGCCGAGACAATAGAAGTGGAAAAAACAGTAATCATTTCTTCATCTATCATCATTAATCATTTGGTATAGAGCATTTGGGACAAACCCTAAACATCTAAGAGATTTATAAATTTGCGTTCACATACGCTCTTACAAAACATATGAAAATTCATAAGTGTTATATATGTGTGTACATATAAAATAATCCCATACGTATGGCCCTAAATACTGATGCTAAATTTTATCACCAAAAGACCCAACCTTATTTCCAGTTCCATTCATTTTTTTATTTTTTTGCTCATATATTTTTTTGTTTTCCATTATCTTGCTGCTGTTTTAGTTGAATTTAACACATTTTTTTGCTGTTGTTTTGAGCACGAGTTCACTCCATTGCTAAAACAGCTACCTGACACAAGTATCACTGCCATTTTATTTATTTTTATACCATTTGATTGAAGTCGAACCATATGAATCATATGGTATTTAACGCTTTTTTTACATTTGCATGGAACAAAAGTTGTTGAAGAACTCCGCACTCCATGTATTCTGTTGACGGGCAGTTGCTGTGTTTGAGAGGAAGCTTAATAAGTTCAAGCGAATGAGTTCATGGTCTTTAAATTGACTCTATGATGCATTTGCATTGCAATTGACTTTAGAACTTTTTATTCGCTGTGCTAATATTAGTTGTTATTACATTGCATAGCGGTTAACGCTTAAATTGTTGCTTAGTTATTGCAAATACATTTGAATTAAAGTGATTTAATAGCTTTGTAGTAAAATTTGCATATTAATGGGAAATAGGTAGGGTTCGAGCATTGGTGGAATTTATTGATTTCGTGCCAAATGGATTTTTATTTGAACGAAAAATAAAAATGTGGTGAATGAATAACAAAAAAGTGCCGGTCAGTTCAGAAAAATGGTAGCCAAATATTCCAAATTTCTAAGTGTTTAGGAAACTGTTCATGCTGTACCATTTGGTTAACCTTGAGTTTAAACACTGATCGTTAGTAAAGTATAGGTTTATCCATACAGTGTCTTCAAAATTGCCGATCTGGCAATGCTAAATACCTTACCTTGTTAAATGTCTGTTAACTGAAGTACTATTTATTATTATTTAGTGAAAGGTTTCCATTTACGAATATCGAAAAACGCGTGGTGATTCAAACGTGGATTTTCAGTCGACCATAATTTTCTTCAGCGATGAAGTTCATTTCTCACTCTGTGGTTACATGAACAAGGAAAACTGTAGCATATAGGGCTCGGAGAACCTAAAAGTGATTGTAAAAAAACCATTTTATTCCGAAAAAGTAACTCTCCTTGGTGCGCATTATGGTCTGGAGGTGTCATTGGGCCGTATTTGCTCAAAAATGACGATGGAGGAACCTCAAAAAGATCCATTGCTGCAGTCAATCCAGAGGTTATCACTTAAATGACATTGTATTTTGTACATAATGGCAAGAACAAACCATTACAATGAAAAAAAAATTTCATCGAAATCATAGCTTTATGTGTGCTTTATTTAACTTTACTTAAAAACGAAAAATGAATAACGCCATATAACAAACCACTTGCAGACAAGTTCGATAGATTTATGTATTTTGTCTTGATTTTGTTTTTATTCAACTTGCATTGTTGTATATCAAATTCTGTCTCGGTTCTTAGTTCCGTATTATCTAATGCTGTCGTTTACATTTCCATTTAAGTTGTTCGATATTAATTTGTTGCAGTTGTCTATTCACTTCTTGTGGAGATTTTTCTTCCTTTCTTCTTTTGATCGCATTGATTATTGTCTTTTTTGATGTTGTTGTTTGTAATCAGTTTATTTTATTTTCAACTTCTCCACGTTTTTGTGCCTGCATTTTAATCTGCAACAAATTTGTTTTCTTCTGTTAGTACAGATTTCTTGCAAATTATACGGAGGTATGGAGGTAAATACCATTTGATACGGCCAAGAATGTGACATCCAGAAGGAATTATTTAAAGTACCTTTTGAGCATCTTTTGACCAAATGCATATCCTCACCTTTAACGTTTAGCAGACCAAATTTTGATCCGTTGCTTTATTTCATAACTCCTGGCAAGATTTAAAAACAGATTAACAAATTAACCTCACCCCATCTGACACCTTTCACAAAATTACCGATATAATTCATATATGCTTGTCTTCATCCAGTCGGTTGCACTAAATTTACTCAAATTTGACTCATGTTGGTCGTTTGGCGCACCCTTTCCGCTGCTTCCCATACAAATGGACCGATTTTTCGAAACTCAATCAATCCTCCGTGATTTCTAATTAGTCTGCCGTAGTAATCTAGGCCATTACATTGTTTAAAAATTCTACTTTCTGGTACATTCCAAATAATCGGTTTTCCAAATAATCAATTTGGCCCATATATTCTTACTTCCATATCTTAAAATCGATCGTACCAAATTCAATCAAATTTGCCATATGTCATACGTTTGGTAATCTGCGTTTCGTGAATGGAAATGGCGACGTTGCCACACCCACTCTGGCACCTCACATACAAATTTGTCGATTTATCGAAATTTTTTTCCCAACTTTAGAATCGTGGAACGTATTTCCACTTTAACTCCAACTTTATTAATTCCTTCAAATACACAAAATCGCTTTATTTATGGTAAAATTACTTATTCTAGAAGGTGCTAAAAGATTTGAGAGAACACATATTTACATAATGGGTGGGATAAAGACAAACATATTTACAGAAGAGAGTTGGTTAACATAAACTTACTTCTAGAATGCACTTATTTACATAACAGCATAACAGATAACAATAGATTATATAATCGGTGTAAAAGAAACAAACATAACTTACTATCGTAAACGTATTTCTAGAAATTTACAGATAGAGGGCAAGAGATTACATCCATGATAGTTGATTATTCTGGGAGTGGTCTTAACGATTTTTCTAGAATACACACTTAGAGAAATAACACTTATATACATATGAAGTTGTTTACATTCTCGTCAAGTATATTGCATTACAATACTGCGTAAAATGTGATGAATCGACGGAATGATCATTCTCTCTCTAATAACTCCCATACAAATAATTTAACTTAACTTATATATCCCTAGATTCAAATCTTTCATTGAATTGTACCATATTCGGTACGAATTAGCTCGCACTGCCACGCCTCTCGTATATACTAATTGGCCGATTTACGAAAAATCGGTCCTTCTGCATTTCCCAAACGGAGAACTTCAGAAAGTTAATATTTCGCTTCTGTTATTTATCTTTAATTCACAGTATTTTTTGCAGCTGCTCAAGAAAACTTTGGTTGAGTCAGTCGACCTGATAGAACTTTTTTTTGTATTTATTTATTTATTTTTTTTTTTTTGTACTGGTTTCCTTTTCACTTAATTTCATTTATTGCACAAAATTATCTTATGACCTCATTTGTAAAATTTAATAATAAAACTAGTTTATTTCTTAAATGTTTCATATTGATTTTTACGTCACTAAACAATTAATTGCAGACAGTATCATATGCAGGTATTCTTATATGCGACGTACCAGAGTGCATCTTAATTAGCTTAATTTGTGAATACCCTTGAGAGCCGAGAATTATGTAAAAAATATTTCTGTAAAGTTTTTATTTTTGGTAATTTGTTGCCAGACTTTGTTTACTGTCAAGAAACTGAATTACCTCACAATGCAGTACAAACGTGTTATTTGCTTCCTCGTTTTGAGACAGAAATGTCGCCTCAGCGGTACCATTTTATGCACAAAACTGTTTTCCAGTCGTGGAAAGGCAATCGTAACCCCGTAACTATGTAAGATATTGATGATGTCCAATTATAATTGCAATTAAGTGAAAATTTACCAATCTAAGCGGATCCAGCTAAAATACCCTCTTGCATGTGTTACTCTAAAGTTTACTGGACCGTAATGAAGGTCACGGCACAGACACACAAACGGTTTTTTTCTACATTTCCAATAAATGTAATAATTTGTGACTATTTCGAATAATATATTGTTTGATGAAGTAATTATATATATGTATATTTTTGTGTAGTTTGAATAGAATAAGTTTTCCCTGATGATGACTGATGATCCCTGATGAAGACAGTCGCAATATTAGAATAAATAATAGAAAGAAATGAAAACAGCCAGATTTTCTTAAATCAAAATAAGAACTCAAACCCGACAATTACCTAAGATAATGAAGAAAAAAAAAAAAATGAACTAAACATTAACAAATTATTAAATAAAAAGCCAATCTAATTACATTAAAAGTATTTCCGCGATTTCAAGTAAAAAGATTTTAAATTTGACTTAATCTTTCCATCTAGCATTTCATTTCGTTGATTTGTAGTTTCTAGTCTACATTTTGTAATAACTTTAATTATATAGAAGCATTTCTGGTATTTCAGACATCACTTTTGAGGGTAAGATAAACTTATGTCATCCGCATATTTTATAAGTTTTGTGTGAGAACTTAGATTAGGTAAATGGTTTGGGTAAGGTTTAAATAAAAGGGGACACAGTACACTTCCCTGAGATACCCGTGTTCTACACTTTACCTTTTGCTCTTAGATGCCATAAAATTCGAGCTCGACCACATCCAAAGCTTTTGAAAAATCGTAAAAAATCTCCGCGATTGCGTCGTAGCCATTATCTAACTCATTACAAATCATGTTTGCAACATTCACTACGATTTCTTAAGTGGATCTTCTGTTCTTAACCCAAACTGTAGTTTGTATAGCTGATTAATCTTTTCGAAGAATACAAAGAACTGTTTATATAAAATCTCTTAAGTAATTTTTTCAAATATACAGGGTTGCCCATATTCGACGGACCCATGTTTTTAAAAAAAAAAATCAAAGAAAGAAATAAAAATTTGGCGGTTGGCAATCTTATTCATTTAATTTGTTCCAAGTAGATTTGTTTACATCAATTTTTGAATATGATATCTCTCAAATGGCCGGCTCTGGCGTTGATGGCGTATTGTGCCCTTTTTGCAGCATTTTCCATCGTTTTCGCCAACATTTCGGCCGGAATAGCGGCTATTTCTTCACGAATGTTGTCCTTGAGCTCTTCTACGGTCCTTGGCTTGTTAACGTAAACCTTTGACTTCAAATGTCCCCACAAGAAGAAGTCAGCGGGCGTCAAATCGGGCGAACGCGGTGGACAGTCCAAATCACCACTTTTCGACATCAAACGGCCCGGAAACAAATTCTTCAGAAAATCGATTGTTATGCGACTTTTGTGCGGTGGAGCGCCGTCTTGTTGAAACCAGAACTGCCTCATACGCTTTCGACGAATAATTGGCATCACAAAATTGGTCATCATGTCGCGATAACGCTCCTGGTTGATGGTAACAGCATGGCCATTTTCGTTTTGGAAGAAAAACGGCCCAATGACCGTTTTCGCACTAACGCCGCACCAAAATGTGACCTTTTCGTCATGAAGAGGCAATTCTTGAATCTCCTGAGGATTTTCAGTGGCGTAAATACGGCAATTTTGCTTATTTACGGTCCCATTCAATGTGAAATGGGCTTCATCGGACATGATAATTTTGTTCCAAAATTGCTGGTCATCATCGGCCATTTCGATGACTCGTTGGGCCCATTCCAATCGACGAGGCTTGTCCGCAGGCAACAATCTTTGCGTCAATTGAATTTTGTACGGGAACAAATGCAAATCAAAGCGAATAATCCGTTGTAAAGTGGACCGAGCCATGCCCAACTGCTGAGAACGGCGTTTTTGGGATGTTCTTGGGGACCTCTCAACACTGGCTCGTACGGCAGCGATATTCTCGGCCGATCGCCTTGGTCGACTTTTATTTGGCCTCTTCGGATTAGAAAGAGCCTCACCAGTCGAAAATTTTTCGTATAAACGCTTAATGGTGTTCTTAGAAGGCGCACTTCTCACATTTTTTAATATTTTAAAAGCACGTTGAGTTTTCACAATTGACTTCTTCTGTTGAATGTAAATTTCAACTATTTCAGAGCGCTCGCGTGGCGTGTATTGTGCCATGGTAAAAATCTGCTTGGACTGACGCTTCAAACGCGGTATGTCATTAAGCGATCTGACATCTCTGTCAAAAGTTATGGCGTTGCCAGATGGGTCCGTCGAATATGGGCAACCCTGTAGTACTACCAGTCAGGTACAAATTACCGTTTAAGTTAGAATCTTATTAGATGAATGAATTTTTAAATCCGAATTTTTCCATAGCTTCTGAAGAAACTTTTTGCTAGATATCGACATAAATTGATGTATAATTTAACCATTTAGAGTTTCATTAACACTTAATTCAGATTTCTTTCGTTGATAACGAAATGCAACATTTTCCTAAATTTGGAACAATTAATGTAATTGTGCTCTTTGAACCAGAAACAGTTTCTCAAATTTGGACCTGGCTTTGAAGATACCTCGTCGAAAAGGAAAACAAATTTTACCTATTAGGCTATAATTATCCTAATACTTTCGGAATGAGAACTAAAGCATTAATTTAAACTCGATCTGTTATTGTGATTTCAAACTCTTTAATCGGTTTCTTACATTTCTCGAGGTTTGTAAAGGGTGGTGCATATGTAACGTTAACGGCGAGTATATTGAATGCGTTCTTGTGCATCATTTGGTTTTAACTCGTGAAACAATTGCATCTTATATGGGAAAAGATGTAACATATGTGAAATTCTTTGCAAATACCGCCTAGGCATCTCTAACTACTGAGAACAGTGCCTGGTGGAAGTTTCGGGGTTTTCCTCAATATTTGCCTGCACTCGAGCAATGGTCACTTCATTTCGAACTGCACGAGGTCTTCCAGCACGCTGAAGATCACAGACAGCCCTTGTTGCCCAACAAGCTGAACCAATCGGTAAATTGTTAGAGCGCTAGGGGCATTTCGAACATGAAAGAAATTTCGATATGATCTGAATAATCGAATGCTGACTTTCAAAGTGAAATTGAACAACTTTGGTTCCTAGTTCTGTGCTAAGCCTTTCCATCATAAATTTCCCAAGTATTATTTAGTTAATTCTGTAAAGAGACGAAAAAAAAAACTTAAAACAAAAAATGTATTCACTGATGAAATCTTAGCGTTATTTATGCGCCACCCTATATAATGCAACGAAACTTGCAAATCAGTTTTATGCTGCTATAACTCAAATTCAATTAGAGCCAGCGATTTTTTTTTTTTTTTTTTTTTTTTTTTTTTGAAAATGATTACATTGCGTGGAGACGTCTGGAGCAGAATTTTGAAAATTTAAAAATGCAGCTGTATTAGGCACACAACAAACCATCCTCTTTCCGAGACGATTAAATTTGAATACAAATTCAATATAAGTTTTAGTTCGAAGAGCGATGAATCGGCACCGTCCGCCTGAAGTGCAGGTTCGGTTCCCCACGTTTTTTTTTTTTTTTTTAATTTTCCTAAATAACGAAAAATGACTTATTTGGTTGATAAAGCTCGTATGTAATTAAGGCTCAATTCTTTTACTCATTTTAAAATTCGCCTCGAATGTATAACGACAACAATTGATAAAAATCATTTTTACAACAAATTTTATTTGAAATATTATACACATTTTGATTGAACATGTGGGTTCAAGGATTAAGATTAGAATTAATATGACGATTAAGATTTATATCAGAAATATACAAAAAATTTAAAAACATTTACAAATTAAAAAAATCACCTTCTGTTCTTGGAGACAAATGTGGATACATTTAAGGTTTTTCTTAAACATATTTCAATATAAAACTTTCTTTTGTTATGTGACTTATTTTATGCAGAATATGACGGATATTTAAAAGAAAACTGATTTTATTAATATCATCGCATCAAGAGCTGCAAACAGAAGAAGAAACAAACTTGTTCAAATAACACCTGAACCAAAAGACAGACGAAAGTGTCCTTTTGTGACTTCTGTTCTTAAATCAAATGCATCTTATAGGTCATGTGTATTACTCAAGGAATTCTTTCACAAAATATCCTTACAGTAAATTCAGACCTAGCTGATCTAGTTCTTCTTTTGAAAAATATTCATATATTTGCATTCCCTTTGTTGATATTGATATCACATTCGAGAAAACAAAATTATAAATAAATACAATTTTAAATATTTGAGGTAATATCAGTATTTTCCATCCCCACAAAAGCTTCACTTGAATCTGATTTGTCAAATTTGTTTTAATATGATACGAAAAGTTTTCCTCCAACTTGTTTTACATTGAAATTTTTTACTACTTCACATTATATTTGCCAGAAGACTCATATCACTTTCAAAGTACCATTATAAAATGACGTTATGCAACTTTTATTCATACACAACTTTCATAAATTTCAACGGCATCAGCTCTTTCCAAATCACTTATAGACAGCAATCAAGCTCGCGCAATATACGTATATCATACAAAAACGTTTCCTACCAATCCAAAAGTCAGCCAGCAACCAACTCGTTCCTAAGAATTCTTGAACGTTTCCTTTTTTTTTTTGTTTCACGGCCATCGAAACATCTTTGGCAGTGGCACTAGAAGCAGCGGCACTACCAACCGACGACCAACCAAACGACCGACTCCTGATGATGATCTGCTCTGGCACTTTGATGCCGCTGCTGTTGATGCAGATGCAGATGGGTACGGTTAGTACGACTTGATTTATGCAAATGTAAAACGTGATTGATGGCTGTGGTAGTTGTAGATCAAACCCATTTTCTGAACCCGCCCTCCCTTCCCAAAAGCAGCAGAGGAGGAAAATCAAGGAAAATAAAGGTCCAACTAAAAGAAAAAACAGCAAAACTAGAATTGTACAAGCTAAGAGCAAGTAAGTAGAAGCATCGGTGGCTAACTCGATTGGAGAAAGACAACAAGTGTTGAGTTTGAAGTTTTGTTCTACAGCGGCTGCTGTTATTGGAGACGCTGATGATGATGATGATGATGATGATTGAGATGACTTTGTCGAGGAAGCCTATGATACATTAGCAGCCATCTTTTGAAGTTTGGCTTACAATGCTTTGTTAGATTCTGCATGCTTCGTTGTTGTTGTTGTCGTTGTTGTTGTTATGTCCATTTGAATTTTTCTCGTCTAGCATTGTGTGACTTTTTAACCCTAAACAAACTCTGGCGTCACTCATCACCAAATGCCGCCACACGTAATAAATTTCCATAATGAGGTTCAACTAAACGCGTGTAATCATACACTCTATTCCGACATACCACCACACCGCAACTCTTCAATCTCCATTCGCTGTAAGCAAATACACTGGACGTCAAGGTACACGGTGTCTCGTCAATCAGTCAGTGACTTAGTCCTACTCGCCGATGGATGAATGTCTGCCAAAGGAATGGTAATGTTTTGGGAAAATTATTGTGGTTTAATGATGTTCATAAGAGCCAGTAGTGTCTTTTGTTGGAACTCAATCACTCTCACATATCCCCCTTTCCCTAATTGTTAGCCAAAGAAAACAAAAGTTATGCTTTTCGCATTATTGATGAGGGTTTTTGCCTACAAGACATTGCCTGTTAGTTGAGAAATTGACCATGATGGAGATGATGAAGTTTCCTAAACAAAATTATGCAAATGTTTTGTTCAATGGCTAACAACTGTATTCTTTGTAAAAGTTAAGGTCCACTACTTCCATTTTCATTCTTCGTCCAAAGAAAATTCTTCATTTGATTTATACCACATTGCTTTTGGCTCGATCTGATGATGGAAATTTAAATGGAAACCATCAACAGTAAATTTAAATGCTTTCATTTTCTTCTTTCTTCCTCTGTCTTGCTATTTCCACAATTTCCATGTGGGTTAAGAACTTTGAGCTGAGGATCATTGTAAAAATATATGTATTGGTGTGGAAATTTCCTAAGAATAAAAAGGTTACGGAGAGGACACAACCGCAAAATGTTCTAGAGAAATTATAGTTAAAGATAGACATAAATAATGTGGTTATAGGGAAGCATTTGAGGGACTGGTTGCTGAATTGACATTCCTGCGACATGAGAAAATAATTTGATTATTCGAGTAGTTGCTAAATAACTGTAAAATCAAAGCAAAGTGTATTTAAAATCTATCTTAGCTTTGTGGTATTTACGTTTAATCATTGCTAACATCAGTTTTGTTAAAACCCTTCAACTTTGAGATCATATTATAAGATAAAAAGAAAAAGTAAATGCTTTATAAACTTCCATCAATTACCATCAATTTACAGTTTTGACTTAAATTCAAGGCGGTTAATAAGAGTCATTGAATCAGTAGAATAGTTCATGCGAAATACTCTGCATATAGCCAAAACAGTTATGACATCACTAAGAAGTTATTGAATTGTGAATAAATTGTAATAAATATTTCCTATTGTAACCAAACAAAAGAAAAACTTTCTCCAAGATGACTGGCACACTTGAAATCAAGGTATGCATGTAATATTTAATCAAGTTCTAAGGGAACTGTAAAACCTGGATGGAATTCTGCTGGCATATGTTGTCCATATTTATGCATTTTGTGTATTTCCTTGATCGATATGGACTATTTTCAATAGAGTTTATCTATGGCAATACCAAAACGAAAGTGTATAATTTATCTCTAGTCAATTCAGCATAAAATGTTGGCTATTCTTTTTCTTGACGTTATATTAACAGCGTTATCTAATCGTATATAATATTTCTGCAAACAATTTGGAAAGCTTCTTAGGATATCACATTTTCTTTGCTTCCAAAAATGTCAAATATTTGTGCAAAAAAATTTGGAACCTCCTCAGGGTATTATATTTTTTTTTTTGCTTCCAAAAATAATTGGATTTAAAGTCTTTTTCTTCTTTCTTTTTCTTTTCTTATTTGGAAAGAAGATTATTTACAATGAAGCTACTTTAAAGCTACTTAATGTCGTCTAAGGCACGACTTTTCCCAAATCTCCTAAATATAAAAAACATATAAATACGAGGTGTGATAAAAAAATTACCGTTTTTTTCAATTTTTTTCAAAAAGTATTTATTTGTTCATCAATTTCTATTTTATTTCCTTTAAAGAGGGACTACCTCTTAGATGTAATACACTTGTGCAGCCATCTTTTCAAATTTAGCTTACAATGCTTTGTTAGATTCTGCATGCCTTGATGCTGTTGCCGTTGTTGTTGTTATGTCCATTTGAATTTTTCTCGTCAAGCATTGTGTGCGTTCCTCGAAACACTTCTAAAACGCACTTTTTGGTATCGCCAACAGCTCCGGTTTCGATTTTTCTTTTATCTCCTCAATCGTAGCAAAACGCTTTCCTTTCATCGGTGCGTTCAGTTTTGGGAAGAGGAAAAAGTCAGCGGGGGCCAAATTCGGTGAATACGGTGGTTGAGCTATGCTTGCGGTTTTGTTTTTGGTCAAAAACTCACGCACAAGGATCAATGTATGAGCTGGTTCGTTACCATGGTGCAAAGTCCATGATTGGTTTTTCTACAATTCTGTGCGTTTCTGACGTTTCTTCGCGCAAACGTCCCATAATTTTAAGGTAGTATTCCTTATTGACCGTACGACCTTGCGGCAAGGATTCATGATGCACCACTCCATTGCAATCGAAGAAAACAGTGAGCAAAACCTTCACATTTGTCCCCGAACTTGACGTGCTTTTTTCGGTCTTGGCTCTTCTGGACGCTTCCATTGGAATGAGTGGGCTTTGGTTTCAATGTCATAGCCATACACCTATGATTCGTCACCAGTTATGATCTTTTTGAGAAAATCTGGATCGTCGTTGTCGACGTTCAACAGCACCTGAGCGATGTCCATGTGACGTTGACGTTGCTCAAAATTTAGCAATTTTGGAACAATCTTCGCTGCCGCACGTTTCATACCTAAAACATCCGTAAATATTGCTTGGCCGAACGATATGCCAACATAATCAGCAACCTCTGTAATAGTGATTCTATGATTATCCAAAATCATTTTCTTCACTGCTTCAATGTTTTCATCGGTTGTTGACGTGCTCGGGCGACCAGGACGAGCGTCGTCATTGACATCTTCTCGGCCTTCCTTAAACCGGTTATATCACAATTGAACTTGTGTTCTGTTCATAGTAGACTCGCCAAATGCCACAGTCAACATTTCAAATGTCTTTGTACATTTAATTTAATTTTTTACACAAAACTTAATACAGTTTCTTTGATCGACCATTTTTTCGAATAGTAAAAAATCGAAGAGCACACCAAAACGCGACTAACCTTTTTATCTGTCAAAAACAAACTGACAATTCAAAATGGCTGATATTGTCCACATATATAACAGACATGTGTACCAACATAAAAGAAAAAAAAATGCGAAAATCGAACATACGGATTTTGTTTTTGATCACACCTCGTATAAAATATTAAAAACGAAATGAATTTGCTTCTAGCGCTAAAGATGTTCACATGGAGGCTAAATCGTGGCGCAAATCCATTACTATTGGTCGAAATGTTAGTATACATATAGTTTTAGTATATGGACTTGGCAATATAAAAAGTTCGCTACTTTGTACACCCAAGTATTCGGTAGCTTGGTAAATATAAATACTTTGTCAAGTAGTTACCAATTCGGTCAATTATTATAATATTCTGAGCTTTGCTGCCTTTGTTTTCTTTTTAATTTACTGAACAGAACGTACTGTTCAATGACTATTCCTAACTTCAGATTTAGAAATGATTACTAGACGATTACTGTCCTACTTGTAGTGTTCATCTGCATATCGAAGAGACTGCTTTAAAGGAAAACTAACTAGTATCGGAGTTTGTATAATATCAACGATCATATGAAGCAAATACAAACACGTATAATACTCAAATAATACGTATTCCTTGTAGACAGTTTAGTCCGCCGAAAGAAATTCATAATACATTGTAGCGATCGAATCGTGCTACTGTCAACTGTCAATGAGCACCGTTATTGAAAGATCTTGAAGGAATTTTTACCCAGAACTGTGCCGAAGACATGTCCGTTTCAATAGAATTTGTTTGCAGTAGGATAGAATAACTGCACAAAAAGCTAGACCGGTTATGGGGGAGCTGTGATGAAAATTCCCAAGTAAATTAATATCCAGCGGCTCCATTTTTTATGGGATTGTGTCAAGCAAGAAGTGTAAAAAACGAAAACAAGAAATTTGACTGAATTGAAGCAGTCTATTAAAGCAATAATTGAGGCGATCCTGAAATAAAATTGCATTTTTTAATATGTCCTGCTTCATTTATGGCGTCATATTCGCACTGATCGGCTGCCTTTGGCATCATTAACAAACATACATAAATCTCACCTCCGGCAATAGTAGAAGTCAAATCTTTTCACAGATTTTAAAGGGAATTTTTTTTCGAAAAAATTTGATATTTTTGATGCCAAATTAGATTTGATGTGCCTGAAGCCCTAAATATCTTTCAAAATAAAATCGATTAATCCTTTTGAATTTCCAATATCATCAACAAGATTCCTAACTGTTAATGATTTTACAGCACTAAGTCTCGAATTTCTGGGAAGTGACTTTGTGACTTCGAATCTTCGTCTCCAATTCGTTCTGGGCCTTCTTTGAACTATTTGTGTCACTTGTAAATATTTGTTTTCGAGAGAGTCTATTCAAGGAAACAAAACAGACAACATAAAATTCAATGTAAGTTCTTTGCCTAACAAAATCACACATTATAAAAATCGCTCTTTGCCCAATACAAAACCAAAGGTATCTCAAACACTAATGACGATTATTTTATGTGCAATTTGGCGCTTATGTTTGTCATGCCGATATCAATTTGGAAAACTGCCATTTCTGAGATTCGACATACGAGGGCGGTCACAAAACTAGCCGACCTAACAAAGAAGACACAAAAAAGTTGGGAAAATTGTTCTTAATTTTTCAACATAACCTCCTTTTAGCTCGATATACTCTTTCCAGCGATATTCTATAGCTCCTATAGCCTGTTGTTAGTGAGAACATGCTTAAAATATCCATCAATTGCAGAGTCCACCTCTTCATTGTTGGCAAATCTTTTACCACCGAGCAACTTTTTCAAGTTTGGGAACAGAAAACTGTACGAGGGAGCTAAACCTGATGAATAAAATGCATGATGAAGAAATTCGAACTTTAATTTATTAATTTTTGCCATCGCAATAGTGTACGTGTGAATTGAAGCATTGTGTTGATGAAACAACACATTCTTTTTCGCCAAATGTGGCCTTTTTCCATAATTTCATCACCTGAACGCTGCAATTAATTTGAAATTAATATTCGCCGTTGATGATTTTTTATTTCTAAAAATAATCTAAGGCGCATCCCAAAAAACAGATGCCATGACCTAGCCTATAGATGGAATCACCTTCACCTTCTTTGGACACAATCTTCCCATATCAGTCCACTGCTTTGACCGTTCCTCTGTCTCAGGTGTGTAGTCGTGGGCCCATGTCTCATCCATGGTTATAAATCGACGCAAAAATTCGGTTTTAGTGCGATGAAACATCGCTAAACACTCTACTGAAACCTATAGATGACGCTGTTTTTGCTATATTGAAAGCAAGATCGGCACCCATCTTGCGCACAGCTTTCTCATCTGCAAATCTTCGGTAAATACACGATGTATAGCACTTTTTGAAATGCCGATCATTTTAGCTAGCATACGCACCTTCAGCCAATACCTTATCCAATACCTTTTCCGGATTTTATTAAACGTGCCTGGTGTGGACACCTCAATTGGTCGACCATTACGTCGTTTGATTTGGTCGACCGTACGGCCTCGTTTAAACTCTGCTACCCAGTATTTTGCAGTCGTAAACGAACGAGCAGACTCCCTCAGAACAGACTCTAGCTCGGCTTTAATATTGGTTGGACTGTGACCTTTCAAATGGAAATATTGAATTACATAACAGTGAGCAATTTTTTTCCATGTTTACCAATTCACTGAGTTCGTTTACTTTTAATGGCTTAAACAAAAATGCTAAACAACGCGGCGCCTTGAAATTTAAAACATATGGCAACCTTATAGCCAGTTTTCACTAAAATATTTTTTTTCAACCTACTGGCACCATACGTCAGTTCAGCTATTTTGGGAACCAACTGGTTTTGCTGTTTAGTCATAGTGATACTATAAATAAGTAAATGGTATTGCATTCGTAATAGTTTCTGTGGGTCCTGGTTGATATTATAAATTATGTTATGCAACATATTTGGTTTCTCACGTTCAAGTCAAGTTTTTACATGAATACCGAGAAATTCGAACATTTTTGCCGGGATAGCAGAAAGTAAGGAAAATTGCATTCTCTATCACGCATTAAATAGTATAGAAATCAATTTGATCGTGTAATAAAATTGTTGTTAAGAAAAATGCTTTTAAATATTTTGTTGTGACATATTAAAGCGATTAAAAGAAAATACTGAAATTTAATACTTTTTTGTCAAAACTCAAAACGTTGTATACAACCACATCGCAATGTTATGAAATGTAAACCTTTAAAGATGCCAACAGAAAAAAAATGCAATCAATCCCCTCTTTTTTTTTATTTGTTGAGTCAAAACTACTTCCCATTTGCATAATATGTCGTTTATATGGCGGATTTTTGTTGGTATGAAATTATTCAGCAATTGACACGTTTTTGTGCCGATTTTTAGTGAATATGATCACACTGTGTGTGATCAATTTCAGTAATAAAACAATCACAATGGCAGCGCCAAACAGCCGTATCAGTTGCATAAAGTTTAAAAGAGACACCAAGCGGAGTTACATTCCATGATCATGTACTGCGGTGATATTCCATTTTGGGGATATCTATGAAAGCATAATGTTAGGGATCTGTTTGTTTGAATAGACTTTGTGGCCATTGAACTTGTCATACCTATGGATTCGTAGCCATACCGATACGAGCTATTGTTAGGTGTTTACTTTTTTGTTTTCTGTTTGTTTTTTACAATGATGTTCTTTTGTTTACCATTTCAGCATAATTTTGTTATTTGGTTTTGTTTGCGTTTTTTATGTTTTTTTTTTTTTTTTTTGTATCTGTAAATATTTGTGCCCCTCGTTTTCATTTCATTTTAACAACCTCTATTATGGCCTGGCAAATAAGGAGCGGTAAGGGTCCTCTCCCTCCCTTTCGCTTTGGCAAACATTGATAGCATTTTAAAAAGCAGTATAGATTTTTGTAAAGTTGCTTCTACGTGCAGCAGTCATGAGTTCTCTACAAATTTGTTAGAGCCTCCCTTGATGTGGGATTTCTGTTATGTCCATCGCTTTTAAATGCAGCACATTCGTAGCGTTTTATTTGAATTTCAGAAAACTCCATTAAATGACTGCACTTGTGCGTCATAAGTGCAAAGAAACCAATTGTCTATGCAGTCAGGCTTTTACGGATCAAAAATTACAGTAATGGCATTTTGGCTGATGGTAGATTTTAGGGAAGGGTTCGCTCGCCTATGCAATATGCTTACGCGCTTCTTAAAGCTTTTGTTTTTTCCCTTCTCATTGTGTCACACTTTAATTCAAATTCTATTCATGCCTTTGCCAATGTCTGTTCCATTGTCTGTCCCTTCAAATATTAAGTGTTTTCAATAAATTCTGGTTTACCCATGACAATGACAACGCTCTTGGACTGCTAGCGCGTATGCATAACATGTGGTGATTTTTATTACAGCACATGATAGCCTGGGACGAAACTTTGTGTTTGATCTTCAGAGATTGTGATTGGCTGATTGGCGCCATTTTCTTGGAATATACTTAGAAGCAAGAATTGTAAACTGGAATTTCCACAAGCCACTGCAGCAGACTAAGTGTCATGCAATAACATTTTTTGCGACATGTGATTTTATGCAGACACTTAACTTTGCGTCACTAAAATAAAATCATTTGAAACATTGCTATTGCCATGAAAAGGCGATGACATATGAGGAGGTAAAGTTAGTACTACTGGCACTTACTAAATGATACCAACAATTTACATTACAATTCAGGGGACGCACGCACAATGAGATAATATCGAAAAGATGTGCAAAGAAATCTACTATTCTGTAATGGCTAATGAAAATTAGCATAGACGTAGTTGAAATCTACTCCGGACTAAGTTCAGGGTATGACATATTCAAACTGAAAACAAACTACTAAGTAGGTGGTCACATTTGGCGACATCGTGTTTACTATGCAATATATAATTTATACTTCAACAATAAAACCTTTGCAAAGTCTACAGTAATAATCCAAGAAACATCGTTCAGCTCAAGGAGAATATCCGTGGTGAAATGGCAGCCATTACATCAGTATTACTGAAGAAAGTTTTCAATAATTTTCGTTTGCGGTTAGAAGAGTGCCGTCGTAGAGAGGGTCACCATTTAGATGATGTTATTTTTAAAAAATAAACTCCATTTATTACTCTACAATGCCTTAGATTTATTTTAACCATACGTTTTGTATTTATTTTTTAATCTACTTTTTAAATATGCACGTTCTGGTGCGCCACCCTGTATTACACGATATCTTGCATAAGAAAAGGGTTACTTTCTTTCCTAGAACTATCCGTATTTTTTGGAGTTGCCGTTAACGTTCTGAAACGATAAGCAAAAAAATGTGGGAAAATACCGTAGAATACGGGCAGTACTTAAGTTGTTGGAGAACAGAAATTTCTTACATTTTCTAAGAAAAACCCATCGTTACTCCTTTTTCCGCCAACGCAAAAGAATGTTGAATGAAGTGAATGTGTAAGTCAGACTCCCTGTATTGTTTTTGTTTTTTTCATACAATATTTTCGGAGTGTGATAGGGCGAGCTTGCCAAATCTTTTCTTCTAACTATTATACAAACCCAGCAAAAGAAGTGGAAGTTATTCCAAAGAATAGTATTTTCATAGCTTCCACAAGTGATATATGAATATACTTTCCGCTTCTTTTCAATTACACCAAAGGGGCTGATGAAATTAAGTCATTATAATCGGCTATCGTTGTAAGAATAGTTAACATTTTTAATATTTTTTTTTTTTTTGTTTCTGATGCACAAATTTAAAATTATTTAACATGTTTTTGAAATTGTTGCTCGTTAATAACTTAAATTAATTAGTTATGTGAACTGTAATTAAAATAAGCAAAATTTCACAAAAAAAATATCTAAAAATGTGTCATTGCCTTAGAGGATCTGGTGAAAAAGCGGTGAAAAGTTGTCAAAAATAACAGCATCTCTTTTATAGCAAGCTCATGTTAAATTCATTGATGATTATTTATTTTGTCAGCACTTCTGGACAATCTGCGGATAATTTTAACTTCTCTGGATGTTCTTTTTTTACATGCAAATTTCGGATTTGTTCACCTTTTCTTTTATCCCAAAATAAGTTCGGTCTTAACATTTTTTTTTTAAGCATAAGGTATCTTGTGAATCTGGGGCAATTTTCGTTACTTCGTATTGTATACAGCCTTAGATTAATATATAGAGTAATATTTTGTAATACTCACCTAGGCATTGTATATGTTAATGTCATTTTAAAGACCTCTACCACGACTGAAACTGGCGGATTCAAATATTTGAAGCAGCTACCCTGATGTGCAAATTGGAAGAGAATCCAAGTAAATCTCAATAAAAATACATTGCTCAGAACTATGGTTGTCATTTTCTTCAGGCTATTGCAATAAGCATGAACTCGTATCTCCCTAAAATTATGCCACAATTTGAATTATATGGAAGTGTATTTGAAACGAATTAAAAATCTTGAATGCAATATAAAATTGTGTAAATCGAAATTTTTCTAAATCACTTCTTATTATTGATAATATTTTCGAATAAAACTAATAAGCATTTATGCTCTTTCTTTTTCTTTCAGGTAAGTTGCAGAGTTTTAACAACATGCCCTAAGGTATGCTTTACATTTAGTTTATAGAAAACTACCAAATGTATACTTTAATATTTTTATGTATTTGCATATCTTATATTGTACGAGTATAATTTATATTATAAGTGGCTAAACAGGTTGACATTAAAGCAGGGACATAATAAAATTTGCACAATTGTAAGGTGGTGCTAAACGAAAAAGTAAATAAACTATTATGAATTTGGTAATAAATCCCAAGAACACACACCGAAAGTTGTAGGGAAAATCTGCAAGATATCATTAATCCATAATTTAGGGTTTGAAATAATTGACGCTTAAATTCTATAAATATCCAATGTGCTCCATTACATGTCTACCAATTTGTCAATGGATTCATTGTTTAATGCGGATTTTATTTTTTCCATTAACTTCAATTATTGTAATCACTTAGACTGTTTTGTGATTGTGCCAATAATTCTGTGGCGCATAAGCTCAGCAAAATGACTATGAACAATAATTTGCATTCTATGCACCAAACTCAATACAATAACTGACCATAAATGTCTAAAATCAACCCTCCAAACTGCGTATTGCAACTTTTTCTTTCGCTAGAAATGTTAACAATGGCCAAATGCATTTCATGCAACACATGTTGTATGCAACAAACGTACAAAATCAAAACATTAGCAACAGCTCAACGATTGATTGTAATGAAAACAGCAATGGGATGGATGGATAGATGGATTGGCAGCAGCCACCGCCGCCACCATCATCACCGCCATGAACGGACGGACGGACGAGCTGAACGAATGAACGACAATAATATATTTTACGCTGTCAATAGTCAATTTTCATGTAACACTATGATGATCATTAATAAAGAACATAAATTGCATTTAAAAGTCAACTTGCGCAGCCACATGCAGCAGATTTTTCTGCCGCAAACAGACAGAGAGAGACAGACATACAAAACATCAGCTAACATCACTATCACTACCACCAGCAACTGCTGCTGTCGCACTAAATTGCAACAACAACAATATTGGGGCAATGTAGAAAACTTACAGACTGAATGTGAATACAAACTGGGCTGAACCCAGCGTACGAATAACAAAGACACGGTGGAATTGTACTTTTTGAAACCCTGCCGACAGTTTCGTATATGCATTCAGAAGTACAAATAGAAAATCATCCATTGTTTTCAAAATATGTTGCTTTATTTTGGAAAAATTGTTACATGCTTATTCGTGAAAATGTTATCCATCTTTCTGACAGGATGCGGATTATGACGCTTTGAAGAAACTCTTGTCTTTTACAGCAATGCAGGAATAAATACAGTTTTCGGTCTCTTTGTAAAAATAGAAGTACTAATCATACAGCGATCTAAATGGGCGATGTCTGAATAGTATGGACAATGGAGTAGGGCATCCCACTTTAATGGTTCCGGATAGTTTTTGGCAGCCTAAGTAGCATGCAACTAATCGTGCAGCAAAGTCGCTTTTCTAGCATTGAAACCGTTTTTCCTTCATTATTCAAATGCATTAGTTATTTTCGGTGGTGGTTTCAACGGCTTGTAACAGTTGATAATATTCCACTCTGGTTTGCTGTCACCAAACAATCAGTCTTGGATATTTGAATTGAACGTCAAAGTCAACGCATAGTCGCGGTACGCCCATAATATTTTCGTTTTATATTATCATAGCAGCAGGTCCAACTTTTTATCGCAGATACAAAAAGGTTTCCTGTTACCATATGTGGAAAAGACTTTCGCTAACTAACCCGTATGCTAACAAACTTCTACACTTTCATATAATCCTCTAGGTTTCCAATGACGTAATATAGGTTGTTCAGACTTGCCCAATAAACCTTCAAGTTCTGGCTAAATTTAACACAAAACTTCATCCAATTATGCCTCTAATTCTATGTCTTCAAATGTTTCTACCTGTCCTAGAAACCCCGAACCGGTTGCTACAGACCCATAGAGTAGCAGAGGTGGTAAGATAGTCCTCATCTACCGTACTAGCACAATCAACTTCATGTCTTCTGACTGAAAGAAAGGGCTGATAGTTGCGGTAGCTTCCTCTATCGGCTTCTATTCCTAGATAGTTCAAGTCCAGAGGAGCGCTAGCAATCGCATTGTAATATGCCTAGCGGGATTAGCACATCGTGGGTAAGGTCTTCTAGGCGAGACTCACGTAAAACCCCCGTTGACTCTGTCCTGGAAAACCCTTATCTTCCATACTGAAAGTCACCACTTTTATAGTATTGCGACCATTTTCAATAAGTTGTTTTTCACTAATAAATAAAAATACATATGATGCCAATAAACATTCAGAAATGTATTGTTAAATAGTTGTTGAAGGATGCAAAATCTCATTCGACATTATTAATAAGTTGTTACTGCTGTCGCCATCTATTGAAAACGACACATTTTCCACTTGAAACATATCATTGAGAAAACTTAAGATCTTAATTCGCATATATGCGATCTGCACATATTTTTAAATGGGTACATATTTGAATATAAAAGTGGACATTTTCCCCCTAAAAGTGGTACACAACAAAGAATAAAATCAAAAAATATTGTTAACATTCGCAACCCGAAACTTTCTGATTTCAACTGTTGCTTATTTCTGCTACGAATCAATAAGAGTTACATATGACGTAAAAAAGTACCGATAGGTGGCGCGAGTCATTTCAGCTCAATGTGACGTATTTATTCTGTATCTCTTTTCTAATAATATAAATGATATGCCTGCTCTCATTATTTTTTTACCTGTTTCCTCTTAATTTTCTGCTAATAATTCAAGTTAGTTGTGCATTTTCATACAAAGCAATAATACATTGTAGCTAAGGGCATATTGAGTTTGTGCTCCAACAATTTCGGATTTAGGCCATTCCAAATATATGTATGTATCGCACAATTTAGAATCAAATTCTTAATTGATTTGGTATTCTGTCGAGCGATTTTAGCAAGCCCTATCCGAAATGATGTCATATGTTTTGAATACAATCACTATATAAATAGACCATCAAGGTTTGGCTTCATTACCTCCAAAAGCCGTAGTTTTCATTGGGTTTCGATTATATTTATATGTGATATCTGAGCCCTGAGAAACCGTTTTGTTAGAGCCATGTTTTGATCTAGCCTCTATATAAATGAATTTTCAAAGCTTCGTTTTATCGTTGTACGATCCATAGTTATCTTCGAAATTCAGTCATATTTGGCAAACATTTTGTTTGTGGCAGCGATTCACCAAATGTTTTGGTCCAGCAAATAGTCCAACCAAATTTGTTTTTATTGCTTCCCTAAGCCTTAGAGGGAATTCGATCGCATTTAATACATTTATTTCTTAAAATGGAGCGAGTTTTGATACAACTTTCATATAAATGTGTCCCGTCGGCACATGTTTTCTTACAATTCTCATATAATGGATTCATTACCGTCCTGTTGGAACGGCAATTGTGAAGATTGCACCACATACTAACGTTTCTTAATTGTCTTTGCCCGTCAAGATGGCTTAGGATATTGCGGTATTTCCTGACTGACTGACTGATAATATCGTACAACGCCTATTCGAATATGCACTTACTGAACTTTGCTTCTGTCCACTTGTTTTAGACCATTTGATTTTATAAAATTTAAATTTTTTTGTCCCAGTAACTAAAAATTATTTATGCCATTTCCAATCGAAGATGGAAAAAAGGCAACTGAAATTTTGAATTTTCATTTGGTATCGAGAAAGTTGTCAATTAAATTTTTTGATAATTTTTCATCTCATGATGAAAAAAAAATTACATATTTCTTTTGATATCGGAAAATTGATGGCGGAAAATTAGATTTTGTACGTTATATTTAATGGCTCTCATTTAAAATTTGAAAATTTTCATTAATATTGAGAGAACGTTGGCTGACAATGAGAATTTCAGCTTTATTGTGGCTTAAACATCGATTGATATCTATAAAATCAATTTGTTGTTTATACTAGGATTTTGTGCTTGATATTGGGGAAAAACATATTAAATATAAATATTTCTACTTAAAAATGAAAAAAAAGTTATGATGCATTACATTACTAATATTCATCTGCATTATCACATACAAAATTTTTGATTTCTCATTTCGAAATAAAAAAATTGCAATTCCATTTGTAATTGTCCTAATATCAGATGAAAGGTTCCAATATGAGTAGTTCCCAAATCAAATTGAAATAGAAAACGTGAAAAAATTGGATTTACAAAAATTTTTGTTCTAACTTGCAAATGGAAATAAATTTTATTTGACATTTTCTAAGCATTAAAGGAAATTTTTAATTTGTCGTCTTTTTTCCCCTTTCAATCATTGATTAAAAATTGTTAGTGTCAATTTATGTTTTCGGAATATTATAAGGAAAGCTCTTAATTCGAATTGGATAAACTGTGGACGAATTTGATGTCCTCGTTTTAATTGTAGAAACAATTATAAAGAATTTTAGGATACAATTTTCAGAGTCAAAATTGTGCCCTTTTTATTGTACTAAATGTAGTACTACTTTAAGCTAGCAATGTCTCAGCATCTCTGCTTTTATTGCGGCAGTAATTCCGATAGCTCTTGTTATTACTACTGCCACGTATTGCGTATAATCAATCCATACATTCGATCGTACACAGTACAGACATCCGTAAGTCGTCCGACTGTACGTAGGATGACGATCTTGATTGCTCTTATTGACTGTTGTTTGCGGTTGTTAAAATCTTGTTGTTTGTAATGTTGAGATGACTTAAATAAAATAAAATTGCAAACAAAAAACACAACAGAAACAGCTCGTATACACATATCTAAACATTTCAATACTGATGCAGTTGTTGCAACTGTTGCTGTTGCTGCTGCTGCTCGATGCTGTTGCTATGTTTTCAGCCCACTTGAGGATTGCAGTTTGTTAACTCTTGTTTTGCTCCAAAAGATGTACCACCACCTTTCGCAGTTGTTGCAGTTGCAGCTACGTACCCGTAACCATACAACATGCATCCGACGACCATACGTTGAACAGCAACCACAAAACAACGACTCTCATACGCCCCTCAGGCTACGTTTTGTTGTGTACGTATTGGAAGAGACGCTAAGGAAAACCGCAAATTCGTGTCGGGCATTGAAACCGGTTTCGATTTAGTAAAAAGGTGGTTGTTTTTTAATGCTGCACTTATATATAAATATATATACATTTTTTTCTCATAAAAATATCGAAACTAAAATATAGTGAAATCGGTTGAAACTCAACATATCTGCTGTTTAGATAAGAGGGTTTTGTAATAACTACCTAGTAGACATCACATAGTCAAGAAAAATCATATTTTTTTTTTGTAAACTTGCTCATCCCAGTAAATATTTTCATATAGCGCACCGTTGCAACGTTTTTGAAAACGATTTCGAAATTTTTAATATAATCCACTTGGACAAAGAGAAAGGCAACCGAACGCGGCGTGCAATTCATAATATTCGTATGACATCAAAAATATAGAGATTTCGTTATCGTTTATCTGATTACAGTGGTATACCACAGCAACTTGGATTTAATGGGCTTCAATATTGATCATCAGCTCTGTAGTGGAATTAGTTATTTGACAACCGTAGTAGAAAAGCAGCTTCCATACGGCTTTCAGTTCACATTTTGTCGCACTGAAAGGGCGACATTTTTGATATCTTTCAGGCATCTGAATATGGAAATTATATTTAAATATTTTTTATAAGGGTATAAGCCAAGTCAAAAATAACCTATCAGGCCACCAAAAAGAAAATAACGAATTATGACATAAACTATATTTTCTTTCTGACCAATATAAATATGTATTTAAAAAATGGGGAAAAATTTAAAAATTGTCACTCGAAATCCACTTGAATTTTTCTTATAACTGAACTCGGTATTGTAGTAAAAAAAAAATGTTTAAGGAATTCCACATATAGAAAGTGAATTTATTATAAGGACGATATTAAAAGTTTATGTATTTTTAGTTTTTTCGAATTTTTTAAATTAATGTGTAGATTTTCAAATGATCTATCCAGTCAGCAAATGTACAAATGTGAAGACAACAACACAAACTAATAAATAACATTGTACGAGTATTGAAATGCTCAGTTACATGAAAACCAAAAATGATTTTCTTTTTGTCAAAATTTTGCTAATTACAAAAATTTGTATTTTTTGTCAAAAAAAAAAAAAAAAAAAAAATCATTCATTACATTACCCCTTTACCACGATATATGTCCTGGCAAGGTGTATTGGCTGAAGTAAAAAGTTCCAAAGGTTTTTTGAACTTACGGTGAATTTAACGTAGTTAAAGTTATCCGATTTAGATGAAACTGGCTAATTTGGCTAACTAATTTTCACAAGCCTCTCCTGATACCAGCTTTGTACCATATACAAAATATTGCAAATGCTTGAAAAGATCAGAATCGTTTACTGCCATATTTGAACTATTTGGAGGGTGTGATAGATATTTCTATCCAAACACTTGGAGTTTCTTGCTGGTCATTTGCGGCCGCTACTGGTCGATCAAAGTTCAGGGTTTGACCTAAAGGAAGCATCTAATGGTGGATGATTTCCTTTCCGTCTGTTTGGGCATGATATTCATTTATACAATGCTTTATCCACAATGCTTCGAACAAATTTTTTGTGGCTGTTGTTTTCCCATGTAGGTCATTGTTCTCATCGCCAGTCATCGTCCATTTCAAATATGGTTCGATTTCTGGTCAACAGTACGGTCCAAAAGGTTCTTTTGCGATTAATCGTGTAGCACTCATACATCGAGATATTTTTTACGAAATTGATTCCATTTTCTGGTTAATCTGTAGTTCAGAGCGTGCTGCATCATTGATTTCCATATTGCCTGTTGAAAACTTTGAAACCACTATAAAGTGCACAAAGATAAATCAAATCAAATGTGTAGGTTTTACATGAGTCTCGCTTTGACAGTCTTACCCATGGTGTGCCATCACACAGGTGCTGTTTTCCATAATTTTTTCTTGGTTATATGTTCTTTCTTTCTTCTAGCGACAGCAAGCACCCTTTAGGGGTACTCAAACTAATCCCGAAGGATTAGTCAAACTACCAGAGAATGGAAGTAGGTCCCTTGGAAAAGCTTCCTCAGGTCCCACTCCCTCACTCGGCCAAAGTACCTTTGTAGTCACTTGGTGTGAAGTGAGCTACCTCCCGGGTAGGAGTTGAGGTATCTAGGAAGACCTTCTAAGCTAATGTCTTCCTTCACCAACGCAACCTGAAGCAACGCAAAAGCACTGAAAACATTTGTTCGGGCAACCACAGCCAGCACGATGCTCCCACTAGGGGTCCAACACCATTGACCAGGAAGGAACAATGTTCCTTGGACCCCTGGTCACCCGTGCTACCAGAAGTGAAGAACCCTCTGGTCTGGGTTTCGCAGACAAGCTACTCCAGTTTTGCTTTATCATACCTCGCATGGAACTGGTAATCCATAATCTACGGCATAGATTTTCAATGTCCGAGGAGAGAATATCAACACAGCAAAGCACACCATGCTCCTATCATAGTTCATTAACCAGATCTCTCTGGTCATACAACTATATTTACGAAAAAGATAAATCTTCTGATACCCCTCTATAACCGCACCTGACGCCAGGATGTGTCTTGTCTTAACTATGACTCTCCCCTTTACTTGGTTTTCAAAAAACGAGTTCCAAGATCAGTTTGATGTCATATTATAGGTGAAACCCAAGACATAATCCACCTTTTCCTAGGGCGCCTGCCACAAGGCCACACTACTTTGTTTTTGTACGCAAGCATCATACCCTTTGCCTGCTTAATTACAGGATCGGGTAAAGAGGCTTGCGTTTTAGAGGTAAGCGGTACAAAGCATCCTAGGAAACACCCGCCTACCCACAGTGCTCAAAGGCAGTCAGAATTTTTTGAAAAAATGTGAGAAAATATAATCGCTATTCTGATCCCAAAAAGAAACGTTTATGAATCAGTTTTTCTGATTGCCGAAGAACACGAGACAAAAGATTAGATTAATTGCAGTTTCGTTTTTCAACTCGAATTAGTGTCAAAATCCGATTACTTTCTTGCAGACAAAAGAATCCGCAGGCAAGTTGCAAAACTTGAAAATTTAATTATTTTTAGAATCTGCTTCATAATATTTACAACAAGATAAATACGATATATTGCAAATTTTTCGAATTGAAAATTTTAAATCAACCCAGCGAAAACATTGCATACTGAATATTACAATATTCACCACAACTATTTCAATGAATTTAACATTGGATTGTCATTGGAAGTAATTACTTGCAATTTGGCATCCATTCTGTACTACTTATGCAATTCTGTTGTTTAGTTTTTGCATTATAATTTCGATTTTTTTTAATATATAGAATGAAAATTTAGATTTTAAAATGTGGATCGAATTATAACACTTTAGCTACCCATGTCTTGTTGGTTTATATGATGTTTTATGTAAATTTACGGAAACTGCACACATATTGCATATTAGATGCCATTCTCTAGTTTTCTTTTCACTTAACACTGTTGTACTAAAATTCATGCGGCAAATTTTGTGTGCTACTTTTGTTTTTAAGGAATAACAACTTTCATTTGAAAGCAAAAAAATTCATTACATCAAAACAGTATTTTGCCAAAAGTATAGTTATTATTGTTACTTTGAAGTAATGAATATCTACATTATTGTAAGCAATCTGGAAGCACTTCTGCTGAAAAAAATGGGAGCATGTTGCTAACTTGTCACTAATGAAAATGTCCTCCCTTTTGGAGTACTTTCGATTTTTTCTCTTATTTGCTTGAGAACTGAATTTTGAATGCAATAATCAAAATCAAAATTGAATACAATTTCCCTTCTGTTGTTGGAATCAAAATCAAACTTATGTACAGTTTCGATTTGGATGCCTGAATAAGAAACAAAATAACATAAGTTTTCGATTGTTTTCCGTTTCCGTGACGGCCGCCGGTATTAGCAATTGTGTATTGTATTCAGCAAAGTAAATATTAGAGAAGAAATAACATATTTATATCGATTTTTTTTATTTAAACAGATAGATTTGGATGAAAAGTAACAAAAGGAAACCCGAAAGCTTCTCGCCAAATAAAACTGGTTTGTGAACATGTGCTCATTATACATATTTTTTAGATGTGACTCATTACATACAGATTTGAATGAATTTACGTCTTTGTAACTTGTATAATAGAAGCCAGGGATAGCCAAAATATGTTACTTGTGTTCACTAAATGTCCATTGTAGATGAACAAAAATAAATTTCAAAACCGCAATTTTGTTTGCTAAGGTAGATTAATTTGGTAGCAGCGGTAATGGTCTAAATTTGTATTCGTGATCATTTGAAAAAGTGCTCAACTGGTGTTTTCAACCCGGCAACACTTAAAGTGTTCTCCGCCCAAAACAAAACCTAAGACAATGCCAACGAACGAAGTGCGTTGCCATGCATTTTAATCTCAAATGTCGCGTAGCGTCACTTTTTACTCGGTGATTTTTTAAGATTTAAGTTTTTCAGGTTGTCAGCACTGGTTGGTAATGGCGTCTAAACGTCATCTGTCAAAGTAAAAAGTGTACAGTACACTCTGCCATTTCATCATGGAAAGACTAATAATTGCAAATCGTTGAAATTTATTATCAAAATCCGTGCTCTGTGACAAATGTGCATCGTTTGATACGACCATTTTATGGTCGTCATAATCGACCTGCTAAATCAATAATTTGTGCTGTTATCTCCAAATTTCGCACCAAATTTACTCTGTTGGACATAAAACCATCGACTCGCATGCGTAGAGTACGTACTGAAGAAAATATTGCAGCCGTAGCGATCAGTGTTAATGACAATTGTGAAATGTCAATTAGACGCCGTTCTCAGCGATTGGGCATGTGTTACTCAAACACAAGGAATTTTACACGTCGATTTGGGTATAAAATTCAACTCAGGCAAGAATTGAAGCCAAAATGAGCTACCACAACGTCTAATTTTTGATCAATGGGCCTTACAAAAGTTCAATGAAAATCCGCTGTTTTATCGAAAAGTTGTGTTCAGCGACGAATCTCATTTCTTGCTGAACGGATACGTAAACAAGCAAAACTGTCGCATCTGGAGTGATGAACAGCCAAATGCCGTACATGAATGTCGAAAAAACGACAGTCTTGCGGCCTGGTGGCATCATCGATCCATTTTTCTCCAAAGATGACCGTGGGAAAAACGTTACCGTCAACTGCGAACGATATCGAGCCATGATACGCAATTTTTTTGCACCAATTGGCTGAGTTGAACTTGGTTGACATGTGGTTTCACCAGGACAAGCCGGACACAATTGAAGCCTTACAGAATAACATAACACGCGTTATTCGTGGAAAAAGTGACGAAAAATTGGACCTTCCGAATGGACATTTTGAAATGGAGCCGCGGACAACATTTACATGAAATTATCTTTAAAAATTAGGTCGCAAAAACCAATTTATCGATTCCAATGACAAATTTTGATATGTGATGCAAATTTGAGTGTTTTATTCGATTTAAAAAAAAAAACTAAGATTAAAAGATCACCCTTTATTTCCCTACAAATTCATGTAGCTCTAATAACAATATATGGTGGCGCACCAATTGTGCTACAATAAGAAATTGAAATAACTTTCTTTAGTCAATGTATTTTATGTATTTATTTCTTTCTTTTTATAGTACAAAAAATGGAATTTTATTTTATATAACTTATTGGTTTTGGAGATGATAGACCGTAAATGACCTCCATGCTCATTCACGCATATGGGGCACCTGATCAGAAAATTATTCATTGCGGCCTGATAGGTTGAAGTCGTGATTGCCTTAATTATTGTTTTAATGGACTGCTTCAATTCAGTCAAATTCCTTGGTTTCGTTTCTTGCTTGACAAAACCCCGTAAAAAAAAGTCTGGTGCAGTCACGTCGGGCGACTTTGGGGGTCAGCGGAAATTGGAGTTTCTGGATATTAATTTGTTTGGTTATTTTCGTTGGAGCTCCGCCATAACAGATCTGGCTATGTGTGCAATGCTGTTGAAACAGATAGGTCTTTGGCGCAATTCTGGGTAAAAAAAAACTCCTTTAACACGTTTAAATCCTTTAAAATTAACAATTAGGCCACACCGTAACACGATTCGTGCGCCATCCTGTACATAAAACAACTCACTGCAGATATCTCAATGTCAACCACAATGCAATTATCTATAGTAAATTTTATTTAAAGTTTAATTCACTTTATAAAGTATGACTCATAGACTTAGCTGAGCCACAGACCCATAATTAGAAATCCCATTAATTTTATTTTATATGTTCTCTCCCTGTCTCTTAGTATGTACTATTTATTAACCGTTTAATTCCTACAGAAACTTAACATGGCCGTGCACACATTGATACACCTCATAAAATATGGATTAAAAGGATTACGATTTTTTAATGTGAACACTCAAAATAGACGAAGCAAAGAAAAAACTTCCAATTGACAATAACGCTAATAAACGTTTTATTTATTTCTGGTTTTTTTCTACAACTTTTTCGCAAAACCAACCTACGCGCAATCGCGCCGTCTCAACTTTAGCTGTCTCACTAACCAACTACAAGTTACTTGGACTATGATTCAGTTTGCATGAACTTTTTCTTATGTTGTACGAAAGAAAATTTTCATATTAAACATTTCGGACCCGTTGGCTTTGAGGCAGAGCTTTTTTTGTGTTTAGTCAAGTTGAAATTGTAAACTCTTTCAGAGTGTTTGAATATGCCGGTATTTGCATTATCCTGTTGATTATGTTTGCATTCGTTTTGATGGCTTTGGCTGGGCTACGAAAGAAAGTCTTTTTTTTTTGGTTTGGTTTCTTATTTGACAAGGCGGAAGTTTGGATTTTCTGTTTGTTATGCGGAGATTGTTGCGAATAATTTATAAAGTTTCCTGCGTAATATATTTAATCGCATATGACGGATGATGTTAATTAATATTATTTAGAGAGAAACTAAGACTATAATGAATGATTTATAAAGGAAAAACTGCCGGCACGGGGATTGTAAAATAACTGTGTTGAGTTGGTAGAGAAAAATTGTACATGCCAAATGCGAGGAATGATAGCAGATTTTGTGAAAATTTGTGAAAATTATGTATAATGTGATGCTTAGCTCATGACAGTTTGACACCGTTTTGTTGGTAAATAACGTTAAATGTTCGGAGGACTTCATATCTGACAAAAGCTAATATAGTCGTATTGATGCAAAAAAGAATAACCAGGCTCATTTATTTCTCAAGTTAAAATAACGTTTTTAATGTCTCAGTATATTAGAAGGCACGTCTAAGAATTTATGACAAATTTATTATATTGGGGTCTAAAATCATTGGGGGACATCGTTGGAGGTATTCCACTACGCTAATGGCATTAAGTAAGAAAAAATATTATGATTGGCGAAATTTTGAATGAATGGGACACACTAAAATGTGATTTATAAATCGTGATTTCTTGTCAAATCTGCCATTTTGTATGATAGGTGTAGAGTGTTGAAAAGCGAAAACCAGAAATCTTTTTTTTTTGCCCGAAACCGTTTTTTCCAAATTGCCATTCCTATTTGATCCGGATAACAGGTTTAAAAAAAAAAAATTACAAAAATGTTTTAAAAATGGTACTGTATTGAAAGAACTAAACAAAAAATTCACTTACATTCCATGATTAAGATATAGCAGAGTTTGTCACATTCAATTAGCTTAAACGCATCTGTTGAGGAGGCAAAGAGGCCGGACTAGCGATTTCCAGGGGATTTTGAATGAGCACACCTTGTTTATAAAATTATTGAATTTATTTATTATCCTAAATAACAACAAATTAATTAAAAATTGCAAAAAATATTATCAGAGTAGAACTTATATAACTTGTAAGTAGAAAATTCAAATTAAAATGGCGAAGGCTCAGGGGCGCTACTTGACATTAATTAAGTTTCGTTAAATTTAACAATTCACAATTAGAAAAAATGTATTTCAACTTAACTACTAAAGGGTTTCCAAATTGTTCTGAAATCAGGGGGATTTTGGGAGTGGCGCTAACAGCATCTAATTTTTAGACTCACTCAAAGGGACCTACGATTTAACGACGATTTCGAACGTTGTAGTTTGAGAAGAATTTACTAAACTTGTCGATTACTTGACTACTAAAGTCTTAGTCGAACACGTCGGGATGATCGCCGCTCGAATAATGATAAATCGCGGTATGCGGGATTGAGTCCACGATTATGCGAATAAAAGAGCTAAAATTCTAAATTCATGAAAATAACCGAAACTTTTTCTGACCCATTCGATACAATAAATATGATAATTTTAAACCAACATTTTTTAAAAGGCCCTAACTATAAAATATAGATATTGAACGATGCAAGTAATTTTATGCTAGCATGAAGAACTTATTTTCCAAATTAGTTTTTGAATATTTTTGCATTCTGCACACCTCTTATTGAAAGCTGTTATTATAAGCGACATATTTTGAAAACTTAGATCATATCAAAAACTATCCTCATGTCAAACTTTGAACTAATTCGTTGAAGAAAATAATACTAATGGCAGAAAGAAGATATTGTTATTACGAAACTTCTTTAAGCGATATTGCTATAAAATATATTACTATAAGATATGAAACATATTAAAGGAGAACCTACAACATCTATTCTTCAAATCACATCTAATAATTATCATCTCCTTAATATCAAATTTGTAAAATATTTGCTTGAATCTGAGGATTCAGTTATACTGCCTTGATTTCTTACTGAAATCATTTACATTTATAGAACGCTTCCAGCCCAAATTTATCGTAAATATGAACTTGCATCCTTTGAGAAATATATTCAATTGACTTTATTTCTGTGTCACTTCCTCTGTTCAGTGCTATCAGTTTTTTAGGTTACGAAAATTGTCTGTGATTCAATCAGTTCCGGATGTATTTCCGGCTCATCCATTTAAATGCAGGTGCCAACGCCCGAGGTGATACCAATTGAAAATGCTGTAATTTTGTATTTTTTTTATTTGTGAACTTTGGAATATCGTATAGCCATCGATGTAGCCACATTTGGCGCAGATATTAGCATTGAATATTACCGGGAAAGATTTAAACACTACGGGAATGCTCCTCTCGACGAGGAGCAATCTTTAAGGCATTGACCGTCTCATATTATTTGGTTGACACTTTGACCTCGAGAGTGGACTATATGAAAAAATACATTGGATTTAAGTCCGGAGAATTTAGTGGCCATTATTGTAAGGAAATGAAATTGAAAATTTTCCTTGCAAAAACATTACATTTCACGGGTTTTATGAAATGGTTTTAAGTCTTGTTAAAATATCCAATGCTTTCTACCGACTTGTTGATATGCCCAAGGTAACAAAGCATCGGTTAACATCTTTTTACGCATCGGTTAACATCATCCTTACGCTTTGGTCAATAAAAAAGAATGGTGAGCACCTTGTGGCAATTATAGCAGCCCAAACCATCACTTATGCAGAAGCTTCCTTTCGCACAGCAATTCGATGGTCTATATTGTTTTTGAATTGAAATTTAACCGTAATGATCGTTTTGTTTGTTTACTATTGCTGAACCGTAAGGAATTTTTCATCAGAAAAGACCATATTTTCAAACGCACTATCAACTCGCAAGTGTTTTAAAACCTTTGCTCTTGCCAGGCGAACTGCTTTTGTGCAGGTCTTAAATCTTGCGCTTTTTGTATTTTTTAAGACATCAACCCTAGTTTATTTTTATATGCTTTTCATGCTACGAGCAGACACATTGACATTTTTCGCCAATTGAATTGCGTTTTGTCCAAAATTACGTTGAAATCTGGCCTTCATTTTTCGATTCATTTCTGTTACTGGTTTTGGATGTGCCCCTCCTCCCATTACGTATTTTGATGCTACCAGTATCATTGTAGCATATAATGATACGATATATAAACTTTTTGTTCTTACGTGTGTGTGTCGTAGCTTATTAGCGATGGCTTGGTTGCGTTTTTGCAGCAAAATACAAAGTAATAACACTATTGCGTTTAAGTTACATTTCGATAGCTGCACCACAAAACGATACTCCTCTGTACGCCTGTAAACAACATAACAGACTGACGCTTGTCAAAAGATGAGCGCGCTGTCATTAGCCGTTTGATTGTAACATCATTGTAAAGTTCGTAACAATCCTAGTGCCTAATATCAGTATGTGGGTTTACGCATGGGTTCATATGTCAATTTGTGATGAAATTTTTACATGTTGTCCCTTAGTTGGTTGACATAAATAGGTCCGATAACTATGCAAGGGTTGAAAGCTGAGCCATTTCTATATTTGGTTCTTATGTTATATACATACGTTGGTAAAATAATGCCAAGAGGTATCTACGTTTTTAGAATAGAATACATTTTCTTAAAAAATGTGTGTGTTTTGCTTTTAACTTTGCTCTACATAGAAAACCCGAAAAACACCGATTCCATAGTATTTCTTTGTCGAATACCCGAAAACTGAAATTTAAAAAAAATTTTTTTTTTTTGCCGAATAACCCAAACATCGGATTTCTGATAGCGTTGGATAGAAGTCCGTGAAAGTTTAAATAGGTATCAGAACAAGCTCATCCAGTTGCAGTATTAGATTAAAATGTATTATAGAAAAAGCAAATTATGATGTCCAGCGGTTTGTGGATTCGTACGGACTTGTCAAAATATAATTTAAAAAAAATAAAATTTTTTTAATTTTTTTTGTAGTCCACTCTATATGGTAGTGCCCGAAGGTGTGCACCCAGCTCTCTCCATAACACGAATCATTATAATTGGCCAAATTTGAAATGAATCAGGCATACTAAATTTGAATTATACCTATAGACGAATGAGTGAAAAAATTCGCTATTTTGAATGGGAGAGCGCAGAACGGACGTATTAAGCTCGATCATAGTTCTAATTACAGCTATAAACTATATTTCATGCAAAACATTAGGAACGATGAGCTGGCAGCTTTGCTGAAAAAGCTACCATTCAGAAATGAAATTTTTCTCACAAGACGTCTTACTGTTTGACTATAGCGTCAGTTTATAACAGCGTGTGTCTAACTTCAACCTAATATTCACACTCGCTGAGTCCAAAGCCAATTATACAAATTGCAAATCATAACTTGTGAGCTGCAACATAAAACCATACTCTTCTGTAGGCCTATAAACAACATAGCAGACTGATGCTTGTCAAAATATGAGCGCGCTGTCATTAGCCGTTTGATTGGAACATCATTGTAAAGTAGGTAACAATCCTAGTGCCTAATAGCAGTATGTGGGTTTACGCATGGGCTCATATGCCAACCAGGTTGTCCCTTAGTTGGTTGACATAAATTGTACAAATTGCAAATCATAGCTTGTGAGTGTAGTTTTATATTGTGGGAAGAATTTTAGGACCACCCTCACGTATGTTTACATTCCCCACTTAGGTACAAATTTTCAAATACTTTTTTAAATTTTAAGGAATTAATTAATTCTTACAACTTTTAGGTTGCAGGTAATTGCGATAGATTTTATCTTCAGTTAAAGCTGAAGGAATTATCTGTATTTTGTATAAAGTCAATAAACACAACAGGCACAACCAGTGGCATTTCCAATAAAAATCAGTAGTTTCTGCAATATATTTATTACTTCAGTTTAGTTTTAGATTAGCCTATGGAGCACATGGACTCTATATTTCTTATCACTGAGTGTTTGAACTATCATTTTTTGCGAAATCATTTATTAGGTACGAATAAAAATTTCGCAACTTTTGCTGCTAAGGAATTTTTGAAATTTGTTTACGATTTTCATGAAATGTCCGCAGAAATGTTGCAACACGAGTTCTTTACAACTTTCAAGTCGCATTGCAAAAATCAGCTATTCCTACATTAAGTGTATTGCCACATTTTGCTTACCTATTTATTAAAGTTTATTTAAAAATTTTCGTTCAATACTGAAATTTGCATTTTCATCATGTTTCTATTTGATTTCTTTCCTCTCTGCCGTTTTGCATTTTTTTGTTGTTGTTTTGTTTTCGCTTGCATTGAACATTTTGTGCGGTGGTCTCTTTTTAGCTACCCGCCCTAGGTTCGCTTACAACAATTGCAGGTGTAATTTGCATATCTCGGTTTCAATATCATATTTCAATTTTATTGTATTACTACAACATTTCGGCTTAAATGAACTAAACACAAAATGCTGAACTCAATTGCAAATTTACTGCAGTACTTCTATAGAATTGATTGCAACATAGTTTGCGCAAAATATGGGTTTTGTTAAATTCGATGAAATTGTGGTGATTTCAGCATTTATGTTCACCACAAAGACTTTTAAGACAAATTGGTGTCTCACCGGCAGTGAACATGGATGGTGGCCGTAGTAGGGGGAGAATCTATTGGCATATGATAAATCTTGAATTCTTTCAAACATATGATATATATGGAGTTTAATGGCTTTTTCAAATGTATGCATACAGACGAATCTCTTTCAAACTTGACCTCTTTCTTGTGAAACTCTCTAAGACACCAAAACCCAAGCGAAAAAACTTTCTTTCCATGCGATGCGAAGCCCATCAATCGACCAACCATATTTGCCTTTTCTTAGGCTGCGCCGTTGTTTGTTTTCATCTTCAATAACCGGCGAGCAAAGAAGCAAATAAAGCCTTAAGTGTTATTCCTCTATGTACTCTTGACCACATTGGCCTTTATGTGCTTCTATCCCCGGGCTCTTAAAATGGCCAGCCAGCCAGCAAGTCAAGCCAGCGCTTTTATCGGCCGAAAATGATCAATTGTATTCAATGATGGAGAACAACGCGTATTGTGCGTTACGCTCAGCTTTTTGTTTTTATTTTTATTTGTATTTTTATTTACATTTTATTTTTATTCAATTTTTTTTTTCACGGCGAGATTCAAAACAATCAAACAACACCTTACTTTATATGGTACGAAAAAGATAAATCTGGCTTCTTTACAATAAAGCAAACAAACAAAAATAGCAGCAGAAAATGTTAAAACAATTGTGATTTGTTTCCACTCGATTTGGTTATAGTACAAGAAGTTTCAACAATCGCAACAGCATTTGCTCTTTGCCAGCAGCGGTTCTGAGTTTGATACTCCTCGTTTTGTGGATGCACTTTGACTTCCAATAAGTGAATAATAAATCTTTCAATGGATGAACTTTTTATTTCATTGTTTTGCCGCACATATAATAATTCGACACCTCCTGTTCTGTATGCAGAGAGTCTGTGATGGAATCTATTTTTTCAATGAAATGTTTACAAAGAATAAAATCTAGATTCAAGTTAAGTGACAGGCAATCTTTAACAAACACCTGCATTTGCACCGAAACTGATTATCATATCAAATGTTAGAATGTGTTCATGTAGTGTGAGAAGTCATTGCTGAATGAAATGAGGCCAATATCTGTAGACATTTTGGAATTGGAAATAACATCAAATGTCGCTGTTTCAATGTAACATTTCGGTGACAACTGGAATTGTAATTGATGACATTTGATGCTTCTTGTGTAATTTTCGGAGAACAGTGCAGCAATACATCTATAATCTAAGTAACAGCAATTTTAATTTTGTAACCTTCTAATATGCCAAATTGTCTATTATAAAGACAGGTTTGCTATGTTTTGTAGAACTATTTGAAAACTCATTTAGGTGGGAATTTCTAACAAATTTGTGTAAACCCGTTTTTCGTATTTCTGAAAATTTCGTCCAGAATTCCGGGAAAAGTTTTCAACTAAAAATATAGGGTTATCCATTTTTCGTTTTCAACAGTAAAGTAACATAAAACACACACATAAAGCTAAGATTTCTATGAAATTTTGGTTTCATTATAATGCATTATGTAAGAAATACAGCGTCATTTAAATGATAGCCTCTGGATTGGTTGCAGCAGTGGATCCTTTTGAGGTAGTTTTCCAAAAAATACGGCCTAATGACACCTCTAAGCTATAATATCCACCAAACAGTCACTTTTTCCGTATGCAATGGCTTTTCCACAATCACTTCTAAGTTCCTCAGAGCCCCATATGCAACAATTTTGGTTGTTGACGTAACCATCAACTGAGAAAGCTCTGAAGAAAATTTTGTTTAATTGAAAGTCCACATCTGAATCACCACTCTTGTAGTAAGTTTTAAGGTTTTTTTACGTGTTCTTCTGTTATTAAATGATCCGTATTCGCAAATGGCAAGCACTCCATTATTTTTTTGGGCCATCAATTTTTCTCCAATCAAAGTTGAGCCACCAGTTTTCTTCTACGGAGGACTGAACCATTTACTTTCTTCTTCGAAATGTTTCTCTTGATCTATTAAACTTTCCTCTATAAAAATCTAAGCTATCAACTTTTCTCCGAGAATTGATTCACAACCTTCCTATATCAAAAAGTTTAGTGTCATCTTTTTCTAAGAAAAGCTATTCAGTCAACTGTTCTTGAAGGAAAAATGTGCAATTTGACATAAACAGGAAAAACCTTACGCCACTCACATAATTCATCCAATGTCCATCGAGAATCTACCGATTCTTCAGATTCCTCAATCGAGATCGAATATATCATTAGATAATTTAGTTGTATGCCGAACTTTGTTATTGACATCGTATTGGAATACTCGATATGGCCAATTTTCGATTTTGGCGTTGAAAATGGTTGATCAGACGCACCTTTTCAACATTGCTTGAATTTATTTCTATCGCCTTCAAAGTAGGCTCCTTTCGAAATTACGCACTTATGTGAATGAATAATCTAATCATCAAACCATTTTTCAAATGCATTTTCTAGAAAAGATTTCAGTCCTTACCGCGAATTCTCTTTTAAGTCTTCTATTGACTGAAAACGGGTTTTTCGAAGTAGTTTTAGTTTTGGACACAGAAAACACTTCAGATGTCAGGTATTTAACAGCTGACAGCCTTGCCTTGAAACCACTAAATGGATAACCTTATGTATCAATACATTGTGGACAACTGAATGTTTTGATTGGCTTACTTAACCAATATGTAAAACATGTTAAATCCAACATTTTCTTTATAATAAATTGCGATTTCAATCGAAACATTCATAAAGTTATAATTTTTCGAAGGTATGCATCGCATAAAATATAAAGTAGAACATGATAAGATTGAAAGCTTATTAGTTGAGAAGTAATGAAAATTTGCACTCGTGCTTTGTTCAACGCAAGATATTGGTCAGTTATACTTTTTTTAACGACCTTGATAGTTGCGAGTAATGAGCCATCTGATTTGAGATTGATTGCAGTTGCCTGTTGCAAATTTCACGATAAAGCTTTTGAAGAAATATTCCATAATTCATATGAAAACCCCGAAACGTTGCACCTCATTTCTTCGCAATGGTAACAAAGTTTGCAGAATTTTGTTTTTATCGCAATACAATTATTCAAGGACAACGTTTTTATTATGGTCCTGTTCACGCATTTTTGACAAAAATACTCTATTGCTTTTCATTGAGTTCATTATGGTTTTCAGCACAGAAGCATTTTCATCAATTACGATTATATATTACTCTAAACCCAAGCGATATAAATTGATGCCTTATCTTTATCAACATTTGAGAAGACTGCAGTAACAACCCGTTGCCCATATTATCAGCGTTGGCAAGTAATATGTAACTTTCCTCCGTCAGCAGATCGAAGTACTCGAACGATTGATTACTGCTCTGTATAATTCCTCATCTGGACTGACATGGACCTGCAAGATCCTTGCATACACTTAATCTTATTATTGCAAACTTAATCTTATTATTATAATCTCATTCCACAAAAATGTTTCAGGCTCCAAAAAGATTTATTGTTTGAATGGACTGGCGTAGGCAGTATAATAGTTGATGAAAGCATGACAAATGTCGATCAGTTTTCTTTGTGTATTTTCCAAGATATCTTCGTGGTGCGAATTTCACACAAATAAGGTTACTTACAATAGCCGGTTCACATACTAAAATTACTTTTTTAAAGACAGGTCATAAAATGGCTGGTTTTTAATTACGAGACATGATACCACCTTCTATGTAGTCAGATCCTTTTTAAGAGCTAAAGAAAAATTATCCCGAATGTGCACTATATTTTTCTGGTTTGGTTGATTTCGAATGATAAAGTTTAATTTTTTAGTGTATATTTTGAGATTAGTGTCGACAGTCATGCTCAGCAAAGAATCAAGACTTAAAGGAATTTTTAGAATCTGTAAGACTTACGCATATATTTGTCAATCAGAAATATTTTTTTTTAAATTTAATTATATTTTTTTTTTAATTTCAAAGTTTTGCAAAAAAATTTAAAAAATTTTTAATGTTTTAATGACTTTCTCGACCCTAAAAACAAAAATAAATTTCCTTGTCCGTCATGAATGGAATATAGGAGAACTTTTCGCATTATAAGCCTTCTATTCTTGGATTCACGATCATCTGCACTATGGACCTTTATACGAACTTTCTCGACACGGTTATTGCGTATAAAATTTGTTGATAGATGACCAATTTATGGTTATTTTATAGAATTTTCCCGTAATTCAATTTTAATACATGCTTGTTTTTTTTTCTTTTATTTTTCACTTCCTTCAAATGTTAACCCCGCTCAATGTTAAATAACTATATATCTAAAACTTTTCATAGGCGATTTGTTAATGAACATTTCCGAAATATAATATGATTTGGGCATAGTTTTATATTCAATATGCAAACTCACCGGACACAGATCACAGGCTTATAGTCATAACCGTGCATTTTGCTGCTCTGACATCGTTATGACTTAGTGATGTGTAATCTTTGCAATCGGAAATAAGTGACGTCATTTTATTCATAAAAATTGTACCTCCATTTTTGCATTTTGCGTATTCCTGACTGGATTTCAGTTACTGTCCTTATAGTAGAGTATCGGAGTACCATAATGTTTATTAAACTTTTAGGCCTGCCTTGCTCCATTTTATACTCAAGATCCCCACATCCTTTCCCTTTCTGTCTATCTGTTTATTGTGTTATTTCAGACTAAACGTTACAATAAGCTATAGCGTTGCTATGTATGTAATTTATATTCCCTCAGTCACTCTGTGATCTTCTTCGTGTTATCAGGACCTCCTTTTCTTTGTATTTGGTTACGTAAATTTGTGATATTCTTCGTATTACCAGGACCTGTCAAAGCGTGGCGTTTCATATCCAAAAATTGAGTTTGTGGCAAATGCCGGGGAAAGCGCAATATACTGTTCAGACAATCGGTATGTTGTGACTTAGAAATTGTGTAAGATTTTTGGAAAAGGACTTAGCCTCGAACTTGAACTCATGTATATTTGCTACATCTACCTTTTTTTGTATTTGGTTTTGTAAATTTATTCCGCCGCCTAATCCTCTGCTCACCGTGACGTGGATCACACCTCCATGACATCAAAATCATAACTGGCATGCATCTGTTACTACTCGGTCAAACTGGTTTCCCGTGGTTTAATCAGAGGAGGGCCAATTATCTAGGGTGTTCTCTTATAAACTGAATTCTCGAAATGTTGGCGTAACGGAGTTTCTGCTTTTGCACCAATTTTATGTCGCTTTTAATGCGGGGAAGTGACCAAACAGTGTCTTATGAAATGTTTAATAGCTCCAGCGTTAGTAACAATGTACAATTTAGCAATTTCATGATTTAAACGTGGTCGTACATCCAGTAATAATGGAAATATATTAGGTAGTTCAAAAATCATCGATAAAGTTTGCGATATTGTTTTGACTGTTTAGCAAGTGAAAGTGCACTTCACTTCTCACAGTGATTATATTTTAGGCAAGTAATTATGTATGAAAAGAGACATCTGCAAAGTGGGCGCCGCAATCACTTGCTGTCTAAAAAAAGATATTTAGAGGTCCTTCATCCAGCTGAATTTTACCATTGATTCATAACTGAGGGCAAAATGTGGCTCCATTGCTGCAGACTCGAGACTAAGGAACAGTCTAACCAAAGTATTTCATTGTGGCAAAGACTGTGAAATCCGCCGCAATTTTTGTAATGTAGACGGTATTCATATCGGTCACCTTTTGCCGCTGCAAATAGGCAAAAGCGACATTTCAGTGAAAAACCATGTGCATTTGGGGATTAACGAAGTAGTCTTCCATTAAGGGTGGAAAAGACTGGTGGAAAAGACTTTGAAATCCAACGTAATTTTTATGATGTGGCGGTATAATTCATATTGGTCATCTTTCGCCGCAGCAAATGAGCAAACGTGACATTTGAGTGCAAAACCATGTATATTTGGAGATTAACGAAGTGTTCTTTTATCAAGGGAATACCCGGAGTTATAATGCCCATATTCAACGCATTTCACCGTCACTGTAGAAATTTCTGTAAAGAAAAAGATTAACCAGTAGAAGACTGCTTATTTTGAACAATTGGACAAGTCCTATCATTTGGGTGGCTTGAAAAATTTCGCTTAATGTGTGAAGGTAAAAGGAAGTTAAGAATCAGTTAAACTAATGCAACCCCCTATGTGTTGCCAACGACATATTGTTATCTTACGTATTAAATAGTTTCATAACAAGATATGAAATATAAAATTTACATAATTTGTGTTGTCGACTAAGTTGGGGTTTTATATTATGATGTCCACACTGTCTCTCGTACGATAAGTTGTTATTATTATTATTATTATTTCTGACCCGGAAACGTCAAAATTATCATTCCACTTCTTCAATCCCAATCATTATGTCTGACACTGAATGTTTTTCTAAGCCATATATAATTATATTTTTTCAAATTATGACGACACAACAACCCCGTTGTTATTGCGGCATAACCTTTAGGTTGACAGACGTAATTTGTGCTCAATAATATTGATTAACAATGTTGCAGTGCAACCGAAGCAAATGCCAGCTTTGCCACTAGTATTGTCTCCGTCGATAGCAATTGGTTAATTTAATCAGCATCAAAAACGATAGCGTCTGTTAATAATATGTTATACTGCTTTTAAATATTCAAAAAATGTGTCTTATCTCTAGCACAAAGTGAGAGAAAAAAGCGTAACTAATTTTGCTTAATTAAATAATCATATAATTGATAATGGCAAACTCAGAGCACGTTGAATTTCGTGCTTTAAAGTGTTATCGGTTTTTTTTCGTATCGTTTTATTTTTATTAATTAGTATGTATTTAGTTGTTGTTGAACCGAAAAATACGAATATTTAACATTTGCCATTAGACAATTAACCATTTTTATAATGTGTTATAGTTTTTGGTTAAATACTGCTAAAAGCCCCCTAATCGCTGAATGATTAAAGCCGAAATGGGAAACTTTGAGAGCGCACCAAGACCAGCCAATAACTAAATCCATAAGATAACATATTTTATGATAGGCTACTGTTGCCATTTTTTGATGTTTGCTGCTCTTGTTGTTGCTGTTGTCAGGCGATATTTAAGCCATTTGGATTATTTGATATTAAAGCTGTTCATGGCTCAATGATCAAGCTCTCAAAGAACTCTGGCCAAGATTGCTATGAAAAATTCTTAAAAACATGTTTAACCGGCTGCACTGCAGTACAGCGCAAAGACCGCTACTACTACGAGCTAACCAATTGTCCAGTATTTCAGTGTCTCAAATAATCCGTTGTTCAGTTACTCAGTCGTTTTCAATAAATCTAATGGAAAAGGTAAAATAAACACTTGTGGACTTTTGGAAAATCATTGCACAGTGTTTCTGGTTCAATCACTGTGGCAGTAGTTTGTAACTATGGAAACATATAACATATTCATAAGACTCTGTAAGTTGTTTGTGTGCTAAATATATTTTTAGATTTTTTGGCTAATGATTTCTTGAAATTCGAAATGAATTTCATAAGCAACAATTGAAATTCACTTAACTTTTATTCACGTATTCGAGCTAAAATCCAAGTGCAACAATTGAGTTCCAAACGGTTGAACTACACATATGGTTGAAAAAATAAGTACACCTGCATATTTTTGCTTTATGTTTAATTTTAGTTAATTTAACGGCAATTCTTTTTTATTTATATAACTTTAATATGGTAATGCCTTTAAAAGTAAAAGCAAAACTGGGGCTTTCCCGTTGTCTTCATTGTGAGTTAGTTTTGTTCAGATGTGATTTCAGTACTTGGTCAAAATAATAAATACGTAACCGTAACGTAACTCGGACAATTCACTCGCTTCATTTTGCCGGTGCTTTCCATCAATGATGCTAGATCCTTATGTTCTACGAGGTACATATTTTTCTCTTAAAGACTTCCGAAAATGATTAATCTGTACATGAAGACAAGTAGGACTAGGTACCGATTCGGTTGGATTTTTGTTTATAAAGTGAGTCTTTTACTTTTACTACTTTATCTCACTTAGCCCATAACAGTTTTAGTACTCTTCTCCTAATTTCCAGCCTGACCGATCGATAGTTTCATTTATTCCAAAACTATAGCTGTCAATGCTGACGCAGGCTCACAGTAGAATATTCTCTGTTTATCGAAACAAATATCTTGGTTTTGTCCTCATTTACTGCAAGATCCACCTTTACTGACTCCATCTCAGCACTTGAGAAGGCTGCAGTAACAATTCGCAGTTTTAGTATATGGAAGTTACATATCATTCGTCTTTTTTAATCGACTGAGTGATATTCGTCTATCAACTGGCTGTCGGATAAACACGACAACTATCATAAATCCTTGTAGAACCTTTTAAAATTGGCATGGTGATATAATTTGGTAGATCATAGCCGAAGTTTGTAAATGGGATATACGTATCTATCCGCCCCTTCTGCTAATGCCCACACAAAATTGCCTGATATTCTGAAATTCTATTTCTTCTCTGTAACCCTAATTGAAAAAATTGATCTAACCACGCCCCTTCTGATTTCCCCTTCATATTTTTTTATATAATTGCAACAAATTTAGTCACATTTTGTACAAGTTGAATATCTATCATACTGAGGCCTTAGAATGAAAATGTAATACATTTCCTTATTGCACCCCTTGGAATCTCTTATACAAATTTCCAAATTCCTATTCCAAATTTTCACCATTCTTCTGTAATTTTAATTAGCAGATTTAATCAATAATCTAAATTGTTGATCATTACATTGTTTTACAATTTATATTGGCCTTATAAAATCAAAGAAAAATTGATTAAGTAACCACGCCCCTTTCGTTACTTCCCATACAGATGACTGATTTAGTGCATTTAGTTTTATCCCCATATCTTTCAAGCTTTTGAAAAATGGGTTCAGACAAATTTGGCATGTACGAGGGCAGTCTCAATACCAGCCTACCTAACAAAGAAGACAGAAACAAGTTGGGAACAATTTTCTTTATTTTTCAACATAATCTCTTTTCAGCTCGATATACTTTTCAAGTGATGTTTAATAGCTTCTACACCCTATTTATAAGAACTGTCCAACTCCCTAAAATAGCCATCAACCGCAGGCTCTATCTGTTCAGTGTTGGAAAATCTTTTACCACCGAAACATTTTTGTCCAAGTTTGGAAATAGAAAATAGTCTAAAGGAACTAAAACTTTGGAATAGGTGCGTGGTGAATAAATTCGAACTTTGATTAATTAATTTTGGCCATCGCAATAGTGGATGTGTGAACTGGAGCAGTATCTTGATGAAACAACGCTTTCTATTTCACCAAATGCGGCCCTTGTTTTAATAAGTTCATCACCTTAACACGCCAATAACTTAGCATAACATTCGCCCTTCATGGTTTTTCCTTTCTGAAGATAATCGATAAAAATAATCTAAGCGTATCCCAAAAAAGCAGTCGTTTTCTATGGACATGATTCTCCCTCTCCAGTCTTTGACTACTTTGACTGTTCCTTTATCTCAAGCGTGAAGTGGTGGGCCCATGTTTCATCTATGGTTATAAATCGGCGCAAAAATACGGTGAAACATCGCCAGGCGTTCTACTGAAACATCTTCACTACGCTGTTTTTGCTCTATTGGAAGCTAGCGCGGCACCCATTTTGCGCACAGCTTTTTCATCTTCAAATCTTCGGCCAATATACGACGTATAACACTCTTTGAAATGCCTATCATTTCAGCTAACTCACGCACCTTCAGCCGACGATTAACTGGCGTGGGCACCTCAATTCGTCGACCAGTACGGTGTTCGTCTTGGCAGCTCGTACGAGTATAACCCGTTTAAACGTCGCCTCTCAATGTTTTACAGTAATAAACGAAGGAGCAGACTACCCTAGAGTAAAATCTAACTCGGCTTCAGTGATGGTTGGACTGAGACTAATGACAAATTTGAATGACCAATTTTTTCCATGTTGACAAATTCACAACGATGCGCCTTGAAACTTAAAACATATATTTTATAAGGTTGCTACTTTTCGCCAAAATAATTTTTAATAATATAATTTTTCTCGTATCATGCTTTTGGTAAACTTGAATCTGACAACAAAAATGGGCGGCGTTGCTATGCGCATTCCGGTATCTTCCATACAAATCGTCTGATTTATCGGAATTTAGCTTTCCCCTATAATCCTTAATTCGTAGCCTGAAGTTGAAATGTTGAAATATCATATGTACCTCTCACACAAATTACCATATTTATCCCTTATATTCGTAGATTTGTAATTCAATTGCAATATATTTAATAAAAATTAGTATGCATCAAACATTTAGTGCTGCAAATGAAAATATATATTATTGCCACAACCCTTAGGGTACCACACATACAACTTGGTTATAGCAAACTTCAGTGGCCTCTCTATAGTTTCAAGACCTGGGAAGGTTAAAATTTTATTTTAAATTACAGTAGTTTTTATTATTATTTTTTTTATAGTAACCTATTATATCACCACGCCCCTTTTGACACCAATGACACTTTTGTAGCAACGCAAAATGACGTTGGGTAAATGCATATGTAGCTCAGTTGTCATTATGAAATGTATGTACTATTTAATGTTTTAAATAAGTCTGAAAGCGATTACCTGTAATGTTTTCAGGCATTACATTTTGTAACTACAACCCATTTTCTTAAACCTGAGCTTTAAATGTTAAATCGATTGGGTGCAAGCGAATTATTTTTAAACGATGGATGAAGAAAATTAAGTTAATAAAAAAAAACACCTTTTTTACTGTTAAAAACCACTGTTCAGCGGCTTATAAAACATAACCAGCTCTTGACACATATGTCCAGAGAAACATGTTTCTAACTTGCGATATGGTTTTGCCAAGGCGCAAAAGCCAAAGGCGGTGGTGGCAACGTATAGTTTTTGTCTCAGTCAATCGCATATTTTTTCTATTTCTCAAATTGATTGAGTTTCCAGAATTCTATGCTGTCTCACTGTTGTTTCTTTTTTCTATTCTTAAAGTGTTGTTTAATTTTTTATGAAATGTTTAACATGTGTCTGTTTAGAATTTTAAATACATTCGGTTTTATGTCCACGTCTGTTTCGGTTGTCATTACGGCTGTATGAACGCGTTGAACGTGTGGGCGTTTGATAATGAATGCGAACTTTATTAAATTTAAACTGGACTTTAGATTGTTAAAGCACTGGGTGAAACGAGTTTTCCCACTTTCTAGTCAATACTGAAACAAGGAATTAGAGAGTTGGCGGCGCGTTTGCAAATCAATAATTCTAAATTAACTGTGATTTCTGAATAAATTATGTTTGGTGGCCAGCAAACGTTTGCCTCGGTATGTGTTCTTAAGGGAAACATCACAATATATGTACATAATTTATGTATTTGTGTCTAAACTTAAAATAATCCGCTGTTCAAGCATTCTGTCATAGCTTCAGGAAGCTTATCGCTAATTCAAAGACCCATAAAACTCATAATTTTTGCAAACTGTTTACGCTCTCAAACCCCTATGCGAAAATGTGCATTCAATTGCATTTCAAATGACTCCGCCAAAATAAAATAAAGCGATTAAATGCCATAAACTATAACGACCACACAAATCACTTGCAATAACAAACAAACTATACATCAGTATATAAAAAACCAAACACAGAACGTCTGTCGGTTTCTTCGATTATGGCCATAACAATAAACAACTGACATACCACAAGTGCTTTACGACTGTTTCTGTATGAACCCCGCCGCCCCACTCCCTCAGCGACACAAAAGAATAAAAAAAAGCAACAAAAAATCATAGCAATAATTTTTAGATAAAAACTGAAAAAGAAAAAATACAATAAAAATTACTTTAAGGCTTAGGGAATTGCAACACAACCCCACATAGTTGCACACACACACACACAAACAAACATGTGTGCCACACTTTGTGGCACAAACGGATGGATGGAGGGACAGACTATCGTGCGGAGATTGAAAAGTTATGTGAGCGTTGTGTGACAGGTAATATGAGGGCTAAAAGACAAAAATCAAAACTAAAACAGAAACAGAAACAAAAATTGCTCACGGTGAGACAATGTTCATATTAAGTTACCAAGTGATATTTTTTTTATATTTTATCCTGGACTGGTCTCTTTTTTTTTTGTGGGATAGTGTATAGAATTGTCGCCCTACACAAGCGAGGGCGGGATGATAGGCAAAGAAGTATTCTTTTTATGCGATTCAAATCAACATTTGAAGCTTTTAACGACGAATTGCTGTCTGCGGCCATCCGTGACGCGAAGTATAGTCACCTATCGCGCATGATCTTGAATTCAAACTATCCAATCAATTAATCATATATCGACTAACTGTTGCCAATATACAATTCGAAATAGTCAACAACGATTGCGAAATTGTTAATTTCTCTTATTCAATATCAGCTTTTGAGTTGTTGCGGTCATCAACAATTAGAAAAACTTCAATTGGATGAATTGTTAATGACCCTGTTTATGAAGCCAGCAGCAAGTTTCTGGTTATTGAGAAGTACCATCCTCCGATTTCAATTGTGTTATTTTTCACATATTTTCTTACCTTGTCATAAGTTTATTTTTCAAAATGTCACAAAAACTATAATATCTGCAATAATCTGCGATTAGGGAATGCCATTTCCTGGCATTTTTAATTTCCCAGAAAGTGAGAAAAACTATACGTAATTGCTGAGAAGCCAATGCATTTGTTGAGATTGACAGTACGTATGTTGTGGGATTTTGGACAATGGCAACATTGATCCACTTGATTTTTTCAAAAATGCTGCTGGAAACGCCATTTCGATCAACGATGAGCTCTATAAAAAATACATGGTTGTCGCCTTTTTGTCGGCCTAAATGAATGTTATGAACTTGAACAACCTTTGGTTTGAACGACAATATGAAACATCTTAACAAATTATCGATCCTTTGGGTTCTAAGTTCGGTAAGAGTGTCAATGTCAACCACCTACATTAATCGGATTGAACCTGGTAGACATTTTTTGCGGACTGTCTTTTATAATTGTCAGAATGGCTATTAGGTTCTCTGGAATTGAATAAATATGAATATGTATAAATAGGATAACCTGTCAAACAAAGCTTATTCTGAAGGGCACAAAAAGAGATGAAAACTACAGGCAAAACTTATTACTAATAAACCGCTAGATACTTTTCTCGGATTACATCTTATATTTACTTTTTTAGAAATACAAAGTATTATGTTAGTATTAGGTCCAAGCAACTGTTTAACTGCAAAAAATGACAAATCGTTTGTAAACACATTTCGCCATCTCGTCGGAGAAAATGTACTACGAGGGCCGCCCCAAAACTAGCCGATCTAAAAAAGAAGACACAAAAAAGTTGGAAAGTATTTTCTTTATTTTTCAACATAATCTCCTTTTACCTCGATACACTTTTTTGAACGATATTCAGCAGCTTCGATACCCTGTTTATAGTAAGAACTGTTAAACTTCTTAAAACAGCCACAAACCGCAGACTTCATCTCTTCATTGTTGGCAAATCTTTTTCCATCGAGCCATTTTTTCATGGTTGGAAATAGAAAATAGACCGAGGAAGCTAAACTTGGGAGAGAGCGAATAAGGTGTATGATGAAGCAATTCAAACTTTAATTCATTAAAAAGTTTAATCATTAATCGCAATAGTATATTTGTCAACTGCAGCTTTGTCTTGATGAAACAACACTTTCTTTTTCGCCAAATGCTGCCTTTTTCCACAATTTCATCACCTGAAAATAATCAACAAAAATAATCCCATGCACGCCATTTCCTTGCCTACAGATGGAACCGTCTTCGCCTTCCTTGGACACGATTCCCCCTTTCCAGTCCATTGCCTTGATTGTTCCTTTATTTCAGATGTGAAGTCGTGGATCCATGTCTAATCCATGGTCGTAAATCGACGTAAAAATTCATCTTCATTGCGGTGAAACATCACCAAACACTGTACTGAAACATTTTCACGACGCTATCGAAAGCAACCGCGGCACCCATCTGGCGCACAGCTTTCTCATCTTCAAATCTTCGGCCAATATACAATGTATAGCACTTTTTGAAATGCCTATCATTTCAGCTAGCTCACACGTCTTCAGCCGACGATCATCCAATACCATTTTGTGGATTTTCTTAACCATGTTTGGCATGGATACCGCAATTGGTCGGCCACTACGGTGTTCATATTGGCAGCTCGTACGGCCTCGTTTAAACTCTGTTACCAAAGATTTTACAGTCTTAAACGGAAGGAGCAGACCACCCCAGAGTAGAATCTAGTTCAGCTTTAAAGTTGGTTGAGCTGAGACCTTACCAATGGAAATTTTGAATTACGTAACATTGACCAATTTTTTTCCATGTTTGTTCCATTTGATGGCTCAAGTAAAAACACTAAACAACATGGCGCCCTAAAATGTAAAACATATGTTTTATAAAATTGCCACTTTATACCAAAATATTTTTGTTCCAACTACTGACACCATTTGTACGTCAGGCCGGTTGGGTTTGGGGTCGCCCTCGTAGTTCATCGTGCAATAAGTGGACTTAGCTTGTTTTCTTAATTAGGTATCCACCGAAATATATTTTGGTATAATATTTTCTAACAACCACGACTTTAGTTGCGTAAATGTGAATGTAAATGATTATTTTCCGTATCCATTAATTTCCATAATGAATGAAAATTGAAATGTTTAAGGAAATGTAAAAATTGTTTCACTATGCAGAGACATGTTTAGCCTTCATATGGGTAGGGTTTTCCCCCGCTGTGCAAAATATATTTTGGTATTTTCTAACAACCATGACTTTAATTGCTTAAATGTGAACGCAAATGATTATTTCCCATGCCCATTAACTTCCATAACTAATGAAAATTGAAATGTTTGGGGAAATGTAGAAATTGTTTCACTATGCAGAGACATGCTTAGCCTTTATATGGGTAGGGTTTCCCCCCGCTGTGCTGATTGTGAGCATCGATACATCGTATCCTCCTTAGAGTCGTTGCACCCATAAGTTCACTCTCTTTTTTATCTAAACTGTTTGAAAAGGTCTTTCTCCAAATTTTGTACCCCCCCCATATTGAAGCAAATCATGTAATACCCAAGCACCAATTTGGGTTTCGTAAGGGTCATGGAACGACAGAACAAGTACACCGTATAGTAACCCAGGTCAGAAAAACATTCGAAGATCGGAAATATTGCTCAGCTCTCTTTGTAGACATCTCCCAAGCCTTTGATAAAGTGGGGCATGACACAAAATAGTCTCTTTTCTACCGACAAATACCCACAAGCTGCTGGAGAGCTATTTAAATTATCGATCTTTTGTAGCAAAATCTAATTACACTGTTTCAACTCAAAGAAAATTTTCAGCAGGAGTTCCACAGGGCAGTATACTAGGCCCTATACTATATACCATCTACACCTCTGACATGCCTGTTCATTCCCTAATTCAAACTTCAACTTGCGCTGATGGCACTGCATTCATGAGCATTAGCACTTGCCCATTGACGGCTTTTAGACAACTGCAGTTTCATATACAAACATTAGAATCTTGGCTCTAAAAGTGGAAGATAAAAGTAAATGCCTCTAAGAGTGTACAGGTTACATTCTCTCTTAGACAATACAGTTGCCCAGCCCTCACTATTCACGGTAGTACCATACCCATTCATAACCATGTCAAATATTTGGGTATTCACCTTGATCTACGTCTCACCTGGAAAAATCACATTGACTCAAAAATCATACAATTGAAATTAAAAATGGCTCAACTTCACTGGCTTATTGGCTCCCAGTCTACTCTCAGTTTAGAAAATAAAATCACCATCTACAAAACCACATTGAAGCCAATATGGACATACGGCATCCAGTTGTGGGGAATGGCATCGCCTTCTAACATAAATAAGCTACAGAGAAGACAATCAAGAATACTGCGTCAAATTTGTGGTGTCCCATGGTATATTAGGAATGATAACATACACAAGGATTTAAACATTCCTTATATTTCCGAGGAAATAAAAAAATTAAGCGGGTCATATTTATCGAAGTTGTCCTCCCACTCAAACCCACTCGCTGAAAACCTTCAACATAAGAAGAAAGGACACGCTAGACTAGGTCCGGTGATACAAAGTTCGGCTCACCAAAAACAAGATCCGGCAATGGCAGGATACTTTAGTTTTAAGATAGGATTAAGATTTGAATACTTATTGTAAATTTCGAAAGAAAGATTCAATTAAGAAAATGAATGAATAGAAAAAAAAATGTCGCCAGATAGAATGGCAAATCTTTATATATATAATTCTACTGCACGGGCGTTGTCAGTGAACTCCTCCTAAACGGCTGGACCGCTTTGCATAAATTTTTGCATATGTGCCTTGGTGGTGCCCGGGATGGTTTAGAATTAAAATTCGGTCCAATTGGGCAAAGGGGCGTGATACCTCCCATACAAACAATAAATTAAAAATCAATTATTTCTGCTCCTGCTTACGGTATTTGGAAAAAATTTGGTGCGTAGGTTTGGTGTACATATCTCAAGTGCTACTGCAAATATGGGCGAGATTGGACAATGGGGCGTTGTACCTCCCATACAAACCATAAATTAAATATCTAATATTTCTGCTCCTGTTTACGGTATTTGAACAAAATTTGGTACATCGGTTTGGTGTACATATCTTAAGTCCTGCTGCAAATATGGGCGGGATTGGACAATGGGGAGTGGTACCTCCTATACAAACCACAAATTAAAAACCAATTATTTCTACTCCTGCTAAAATTTGAAGGCAAAGCAACGTTTGCCGGGTCGGCTAGTCCCATATAAAATATTTATACTTTGTCCGTATTTCCTTGAAAAATTTCATATTTTTTACAATTTTTTCACAGATTATGTCCACAATTAAGTCAGTCTCTTTTAAATCACATGAATCAGGATGTAGCGTTTTCGTGTTTATCAACTATCACCGGATATTGTTTCCAAATAACAATTAACCTATTGAAATTATGTAAAATGCCAATTTTTTATAGAGCTAATCTTAATCCTTGTTTGAGGGCGTTGCGATCCCCATCGATTTTACCCAATTCCAATCTTAATCTAGCTATGCTTATGGGATATTTCCATTTTAAACTTTAACATTCTATTCCAGGCTGTTCGAAAAAGTAATTTGTTATTATCCTTTGCAGATTTTCCACTTTCAAAACTTTCCTGTGGAGTAATCTTAATAATAATAAATTTTAGTACAGACAAAAAACATTTGTTTATGTAAATATTCATCTTATTGTAAATATTCAAACCAGCGAAAAATTTGATTAAAATGTAAACTTTTTGCAAACTCACTGAAAGTGAAAAAGCTGTCCTCCTATCTCAAATAAATTGTTATGCGTACTTATTTTTATTGCCTAAAGTAAGACCTTAGACCTTTCTGTGCCACCATCGTAATTTTGTGTTACTAAAATTTCCGCAGTAGAATTTGTTACATATGCTATTATATGCACTGATCATTTTCCTGATCTGTTTTTTTGTTTTTTTTCATTGCAGGAATGGAATAATTTTACCACCAACGGCAACTTGACTTCAACGCATAAAATAATAAAAAGTGAAACTGACATCTGAACAGAACCAGACGGAACGGCTGAGCACCGCCACAGCGAGCTAGCGAGCGAGTTATGGCCAACTAAAGCTGGCGTTTACAAGCAACAACCAGCCAAATTGTCATAAGAAATATTTGCCATATGTAACCTGAAGGATTTCCTAAAAAAAAAAGAAAAATGTTGAACAATTTATGAAACAAAAAAAAAAAAAAAAAAAAATAAATGCGAATATCGCAGAGCTTAAGTAAAAGCAAATATGTGTTAATAAAGTGAAAAGTGATTACAGTGCCTAAAGTAGGAAGGTAAAAAAGTTATTACATTTTCGAAAGAATATCATCATCAAAACGTCAGCCAGTCATCATCATCGATTGGCAAGAAATCACTGTGCTTTGAGTGTTCGTACGGGACAACGCAGACGCCATTGAGTCGCTTCGCGTACGCGGGTTTCATTTATTCTTTTCCTCTTTGATTTTCCATTTACGTCGGTCGTGTTGTCGCTTTTTTTTTTTTTTTTGTAACTCTGAGTCAGTTAGCATTGTTGTTGGTGCTGTCATTATTGTTATTGTAAACACGCATTACATTACGACCTTATTTGGGTTGCCAGCAGTAACAATTCAAGAGCTAAAATTTAACAAAAAAAAAAAAAAAAGCCTCGAATCTGTGTTAACGCGTTCACCTTAGCTCAACACCAGCCAACAGCATTTATTGTACCAGTGCGGCCATCATCGATATCGCCATCATCATCGTCATCGTCATCATCCTTGCCATCAACGTTGTTATCATTCCTGGCATCTTTACACGTAGCCGTATCGCAGCAAAACATATCGTAACTATATAACAACATCGAAAGTCCTTTTTGATTACATGGCATTATAATTGAAAATTAGCTTCAAAATACAACCAACAAACCACCAAGCAGTTTCATCACATCCATCCAAAATACAACACCATTTCGGATCGACAGCATCCATAGGAAACAAAAAACACCAACAACAACAGCAACAACAACAACAAAATAACAAGACAAGTACAGCGGGGAATAAAACAGGTAAGTGGTAAAACAATTTACAAGTATTACTTTACATTATACGAAACATATAATTTGAATCAATAAATCATCTCAATTCATCTTCTTCTTTATAAATTCGCGAAACAATAAAATTTGGGGTGATATAAACCGAGAAGGAAACAGACAATGAATAAAGCACACAGAAAATGGTTCCCATGAATTTGTTTCACCATCCCAATTAAGGGAAGCAGTGAACGGATTGCTGGATTTTTGCGCAGTAAAGTAGTTTCTAATGTCTTTCATCGCTCCTTAATAAATGCGACACAATGTAATATAGGGTGATTTTGTAATCGTAGTTTCTTTTTTATTAATCGAATAAAACACTCAAATTTGCATCATATATTACAATTTTTAATGGAGTCGATAAATTGGTCTTTGCCATTTAATTTTTAAAGATAATTTCATGTAAATGTTGTCCGCGGCTCCGTCTCAAAATGTTCAATCGGAAGGTCCAATTTTTCGTCACTTTTTCGAGCATTTCGGCCTGTATTCCACGAATAACGCATGTTATGTTATCCTGTAAGGCTTCAATAGTGTTCGACTTGCCCACATAGACTAACGACTTGACATAACCTCACAAGAAATAATCAAGAGGCGTTAAATCGCAAGATATTGGGGGCCAACTTACAGGGTCAAATAGACAGATAAACTGCTCACCAAATTCATCCCTCAACATATCCATTGTTTCAGGAGCAGTGTGGCATGTTGCACCGTCCTGATGAAACCACAGTCAACCAAGTTCAAGTCAGCCAATTGGGGCAAAAAAAATTCTTGTGGCTGAGTAACACATGCCCAATCGCTGAAAACGGCGACGAATTGATATTTCACGATCGTCATTAACACTGGTCGCTACGGCTGCAATATTTTCTTCTTCCAGCCCATAAACCACACCAGGCTGTTGTTTTTTCGGGATGCACCGTTAATTCATGTATGGCATGTGGCTGTTCATCACTCCAGATGCGACAGTTTTGCTTGTTTACGTATCCGTCCAGCAAAAAATGAGCCTCATCGCTGAACAATTTTTCGATAAAACAGCGGATTTTCATGGAGCGTTTGTAAGACCTATTCGTCAAAAATTACACATTATGGTAGATCATTCGGCTTGAATTCTTGCGTGAGTTGAATTTTATAGGCTTTCAAACTCAAATCGACGTGTAAAATTTTCCTTGTGGTTAAGTAACACATGCCCAATCGCCGAGAACGGCGACGAATTGACATTTCATGATCGTCATTAACACTGGTCGCTACGGCTGCAATATTTTCTTCGGTATGCACTCTACTCATCCGAGTCGATGGTTTTATGTCCAAAAAAGTAAATTTGGTGCTAAATTTGGAGACAGCAGCACGAGTTGTTGATTCAGCAGGTCGATTATGACGACCATAAAATGGTCGTATCAAACGATGCACATTTGTCACAGAGCATGAAGTTTGATAATAAATTTCAACGATTTGCAATCGTTGCTCGTTTGTTAGTCTTGCCATGATGAAACGGCAGAGTATACTGTACACATTTCACTTTAACAGATGACGTTTGGACGTCATTACCAACCAGTGCTGCCAACCCGAAAAACTTAAATCTTAAAAAGTCACCCTATATATTGACTAACTACATGCGATTGGTACTCTGTTTTTGTCAGGGACCTTAACGAAAGTTCAGTTTTCTGTTTTGATATTCTAAGTTTATTTAAACTACACTGATTCATATTCGAAACAACAATTCGCTTTAAACATTGATTCCTTTTTTACCTAAAACAAAATTAAAAAACCTATATTGTGATTCTCTTTCTCTACCGAAACATAATGAAGTAGATATTTTGATTCGAAAAACCGAAACGAAATTTTGTTTCGCAGTTTCATTTCTTAATCTAAATCAGAAATGAAATCAAATATAATTTCGTATCTTGGCAAAGAAAAAATCTCTGGTGGCAAAACGCAAAAATAATTCAAATAATTTATTTTCTGAGTTTACCAGGGCCAGAAGTGATCATAGCTCAAAAAGTGTTTTTAATTGAAAAAAATTCTAATTAAATACAAACAAAACCTTTGTTAATAAACTGTTTGTTGGATCAGAAAAAAGACCACTCTTTCCCATACACCTCCAATACAAAAGGAACCGTCCAAGCTTTGTAACATCAACTTCGGAAGCCAAAGTTTTCATGATACTTTATTACATATCGATTAGAGATGGGCAAGCCATGTTTACAAATATCAATTCATATCTAAAGCAATAACATTTAGCATGTTAGTTTATTATTAACCTTGTTAGACACTTTCGAAACAAACTGTTATGTATGAAAATTCGTTAATATTTATGAACTATACAAGCTTTGAAATGTGATGTATGCAGAAAGTGGCTGGATGAAAAGTTCAACAGAATAGCTGAATTTAAAATTTCTTAAAGTCAGATATTTTCCTTCATAAAATATTTTTTTGAGAAACTCTATTTGCCTTTTGGAGATTGCTAATCCCTGACAAACATCTTTTTAAAAGGCTCGTGATATGTTCTTGCGAAAAAATAGTTATAAGTTATATAGTTAGTATAGTTAATAGTGGAAAATAGTTTTTCGTACATTGTTGAAAAATGTCTATATAAAGGGTGTCCCAACAAGAACGCAAGATTTAAATGAGTGATGTAGCAATTGAATTATTTCTCTGGCTGTATGACTGTATGTCTTGTTGAAACCACATGCCCTCCACATTCATTTCTTCAATTCTAGGCACGAACTGAACAAGACTGTTTGCGCTTGACATGCCTCATTTAAAAAAAAAAAGGTCCAATGATTCCTCCAGCCCAAAATCCACACCACACAGTGACACGTTGTGAATCACTCGAAGATTTTCCTTACCCCAAATGTGACAATTCTGTCATCAAGATGGAAATGGGTTTCGTCACTGAAGATGATTTTATCAGCAAAATCAGCATTTTCATGTTGTCTCTCCAATACTCAATTAACGAACTCCCTTCGCTGTCCATAGTCAGCTGGCTTCAGTTCCTGAGTCAATTGAACTTTGAATGCATGAAGATGCAAATCTTTCGTCAAAATTCGCTGCATTGTGGATTTGGAGACACCAATTTGCTGAGCTCTCGGTGTCGAATTGAGGTGGACGGAGTTAGAGCGACATCATCACGTACAGCTGCGACATTTTCGGTCGATCGAACTGGTCAAAGGCGCGTTGTTGTCTTTACATCACTAACAAACCCAGTTTTAGCAAATTTATCCATTAATCTCTTTACAGTTGACTCTTTTGGAGCATTATTGTGACCCCAAATTGATCGCAATTTGCGAACTGTAGCCGCAAAACTTTCACCATTTTCGTAAAACAATTTCACAATGAGAATGGGTTGTTCATTCGTGTAGCACTTCATTTTTACTAACCTCGTATCTTCTACTAGCAAACAATAACAATTGTTCAAATGTTAAACAATGACACTTCGGATGGCGTCAAATTTAAATCTTGCGTTCTTGTTGGGACACCCTTTATGAGGAGGAACGTGAGTCGAAATCATTCTCTGTAGAATTAAATATTTATGTTATGTATTGTGTATAAGGTGCGAATATCGATTATTCAAGCTGAATAATCGAACAAATTATACAAATCCATATATTGTTAATTTCCTCTGACAACTCCGAAAAATAAAATAGGCCTGCACTAATTTAGTCGTGGGGTACAAGTGTCAACATTTTCCACGAATATGGAAGACAATTTAAGGACAATTTATCAGTAGCCGAAAACAGGTGTAATACTTCTTTATATGTAAAAAAAAGTCGCTGTCTAAAATTAACAATACGAGTTCCACTATGTAATCAGGCATCTTCATATAAAAAAAGCTTTAAACCTGTCAAAATCCCAGGCAAGCTGGATAATATTCAACATTTCGTCTGACGATGAATATATTTAAATGTAATCGCACTTACTCTTATGATAAACCTCGTCTGGGACAGCCAATAGAGGTTGTTATATCAGAAATCACAGATTTTCGCGCGACTGAAACTTTGAGGACATTTGAAGTTACCCGAGTATCAGTTGGATCGGCGACTCAAATTTTGCGCAATCAACTGTATATGAGAAAGTTATGGGCGAGGTATGTGCAATAATTGCCCACCACGAGAGTGGTCCCAAAACTAGCCGATCTGACGTATAGATGGATTATTTTTGTGCAAACTGGCAACCTTATAAAACATATTTTTCAATTAATATTATTATTTGAGCCATCAAAAGTCTCAGTGAATTTGTGAACATGAAAAAATTGGTCAACGTTATGTAATTCAATATCTCCATTTAAAAGGTCTCAGTCCATCCGATGTTAAAGCCGTACTAGATTCCACTCTGGTAGAGTCTGCTCCTTCGTTTACAACTGTAAAATATTGGGTAGCAGATATTAAATAGGGCCGTACGAGCTGCCAAGACAAACACCGTTCTGGTCGGCCAACTGAGGTGTCTACGCCAGACATGGCTAAGAAAATCCACAAACTGGTATTGGATGATCGTCGGCTGAAGGTGCGTGAGCTAGCTGAAATGATACGCATTTCAAAAAGTGTTATATATCGTATATCGACTGAAGATTTGAAAATGAGAAAACTGTGCGCAAGATGGGTGGCGCGGTTGCTGTCAATAGAGCAAAAACAGCGTCTTGAAGATGCTTAAATAGGGTGTTTGGCGATGTTTCATCGTAATAAAGCCAAAGTTTTGAGTCAATTTATAACCATGGATGAGTCATGTGTCCACATTGACGCAACTGAGGAAAAGGAACAATCACAGAAGTAGACTGGAATGGGAGATTCCTGTCCACAGAAGGCAAAGACGGTTCCATCTACAAGTAAGGTTTTGGCGTCTGTTTTTTGGGATACGCATGGGATTATTTTTATTGATTATCTTTTGAAAGGAAAACTGTCAATGGTTTTTTTAGCGTAATATTAATTTATTGCAGCATTTAGGTGATGAATTTATTGTAAAAGGCATTAAAAAGAGATTATGTTGAAAAATAAGGAAAATTTTCCCCAACTTTGCTGTGTCTTCTTTATTAGGTCGGATAGTTTTGAACCGCCCTCGTAACATGACCCACAAATACTACCCTGTTTTATCATGCTTGAAGATATTTCAAGTTAACCCAGACGAATGTCTAGGCAGTCAAAATAATCAGATTTTATATCGTGAACTGAGCAATAAGCAGATGTCGCTGAAATGCGTATAGTTGTATGGAAATTATGTGAGTTATACGAAGAATCAACCATATCACAAGTGCAAATAGTCCACTTCACTCTTCGTAGAGAAAGAGCTGCATTTGAACAGATGCCTACGAACAACGGATTATGCGAAATAGTTCTGTACGACGATGTATATGATGACGCTCCTAAGGAGGAATTAAAGAAAGCTGAGACTGTCAGAAGTGCGTATGATTATCAACAACTGTAATCAGTAAGATCCGGCGCCAAACTCACTTATATTATATGTTCGTTTGTTTGATAATTTAGAAATTCATAATTCTCCTGATTTTATAAGCTCTTTCCTCATGATTTCTTGTTTTCTCTACCCACATTATGTCATTAAAGCCAAAAACTCAAAATATTGCATTACAATCATCTGTTTAGTTATTACATTGCGGTTTCACTACAAGATCTGACCAGATGTGCGTTATGAAACATCCAATCCCTTCATTTTTATGATAACATTTAACATTTTTAAAAGTTATCACAAAATCCATCACATCATACAGTCACACAAACAATTTACTTTAGTTTTGAATCATTTTCTTTTCATAGATTTGATTGTTTTTTCAACATCATTAATGTTTTGTATTGACTGTAGATCTGTGTTCATTTTACATGGATTGTATGAAATCTCACATGTAAAGAATAGTAAAAAGTTTATTTTAGAAATAAAATCTTTAACAGACCATTAATGTTCAGTAGACAGTCTGATGGTCGTGTTGTCGTGGTGAGCGGATACTTTAAACAAAACTTGGTTTAATGCGTTTTTTATAGCCATAAGACCGCGTTCAGATAAACCTTTAAGGCATAAACACTATTTAAATGAAATGGTTACTATGCACAAATGCTCATGGAGTTACGCAGGTTCATTTCTCCAAATGTTGGAGTTCCTTGTGGCGATGTATAAATATTGCCTCACACGATGCTGCATTAAGTCTGATCTCCAGCAATTAAGATTATAACGACAACAGCGGCGGTTTCTGACAAAGAATGACAAAATGTAAATAACTAGAAAATTATAAGCAACTGCCAGCTTACACGAAATTGAATTTATGACTGAGGATTTTAGAGACTGCTGTGAAATCGTTAAACGTATTTAAATTCATGAAGGTGTAATAGCATTAAACCTCACTACAAGCTTATGACAAGTTTAATTATTTCATTTAATTTTATTTCTAAAAAATAATCAGTCGTAAAAGCTGTAAAATTATAAAATTTGTGCCACATGCTAGGGATACAATTTCCTCTTTAAAACATATTGATTTGTTAAATGTGGGGGTTTGTAATAAATAAAATCAAATCATATGAAGAAGCAAGAAACGCGATTGCTATAACCAGCACCAGCATCTTATTGCCGCATTCTCAGCGCCATCCGTGTGTTGATATCAAGTAACATTTCAAAAGATTTCAGCGGAAAAATGAGACGCCCACCACACTTTTGGGCACAACCTAGAAAAAAACAACGATGGGTGTTATTATTTGTTTGGCAACAGCAACAAAAAACGTTACAAAATTAAAAGCGATGCCATATCTAAATAACTGTGAAAAGTAACATAATAAAGTCATAAAAAATTAGTGAAACTGATAAATTTGTAACACATGAGAACAAATCGCTACAGCGAAAAAAGGAGTCGGTCATGTAGGGACCTAAGAGATAAATCATGTCTAGAAATAGCAGTAAATGAAAACTGGAAAAAACGCTATTTTAGAAGTTTGTCAGCCTATCTGAAGCGTATATGGAGCTAAAAATAAACGACTCGGCCGCAAAGTGTTTCAGAATATGGTAGCAAAACAACAAATAAATGTAGAATATACTATTCTGCACTGTTTGGTTTGTTGCCTTAAATGTACACAAACAAAACCCCCTAATTTTTCAATAAAATTAAAATTTTAAAAGACGTTATTTCGGTTCAAGGTCACTTTCCTTCTAGCAATAATTTATTGATGCCAAGAGACAACATTATTCAAAAACTTGCGAAACTGTCTGATATTTACAGCTGGCTGGACGAATAGCTATTTCGGTATTTGCTAAAACACCACCATCAACGCCCTTAGCTGATGGTGCTTTCACGAACATTATCATAACCTTAAGATCCTATAACTTCGCAAAACAATTGAGATGATACGAAGGCGGTCCAAAAACTGGCCGACCTACCAAAGAAGACATAAAAAAATTGGAAACAATTTTCCTTGTTTTTCAGCATAATATCCTTTTAGCTCGATACACTCTCTCCAGCGATGCTCAATAGCTTCTATAGCCTGCTTATAGCAAGAATTGTCAAACTCCTTAAAATATCCATCAATCGCAGACTCCATCTCTTCATTGCTGGCAAATCTTTTATCACCGCGAAATTTTTCCACGTTTGGATATAGGAAATAAGTCCGAGGGAGCCAAATCTGGCGAATATGGTGTGTGATGAAGCAATTCACACTTTAATTCATTCATTTTGGTTATCGCAATTGTGGATGTGTGTACTGGAGCATTGTTTTGATCAGTTGCGGTTATTTACATGAGTCTCGCCGTTATTCCTTACTCATGGTGTGCCATCACACATGGGACTGTTTTCTATTTTTCTTTTCCTTTGTATAATACTTTTCTTTTTTAGCGACAGCCAGCGCCCCTTTGGGGTGCTCAAACTAATACCGAAAGGATTAGTCGAAGTACCTTTGAGATAAGAAGTAAGTCCCCTTGTGAAAATTTCCTCAGAGCCCGCTTCCTCTCTTAGCCAAAGTACCTTTGAAGTCACTTGGTATAAAGTGAGCTTCATCCCGGTTAGGAGTGAGGCTATCTAGGACACCTCACATAGGCAATGGACAGTGTTTTCCAAGTTCCCGCCTTACCTTCAGGAGACCTTGAAGCAACGCAAAAACACTGAAAACACATGTTCGGGCAACTACAGCCAGCACGATGCTCCCACAAGGGGTCCAACGGCACGACCAGGCAAGAACAATGTTCTTGGGCCCCAGGTCTTCCGTGCTACCAGAAGAGAAAAACCCTCTCGTCTGGGTTTTGCAAATAAGCTGCTCCAGTTTTGCTTTATCGTACCTCGCATGAAACTCGTCGTCCATTATATACGACCATAAATTTTCAATGTCCGAGGAGAAATATCGACACAACAAATAAATGTCATGCTCTTCTAGCATTGTTTTGATGAAACAACACCTTCTTTTTCGCCAATTGCGGCATTTTTTTCATAATTTCATCACCTAAACGCTGCAATAAAGTAGCATAATATTCGCCATTCCCTTCTGAAGATAATCAATTAAAATAATTTCATGCGCATCCGAAAAACCCTACGACCCATATCTCTTTCATAGTTATAAATCGACGCAAAATTTGGCTTTACTGCAGTTAGACATCGCCAAACACTGCTGAAACATCATCACAACGCTGTTTTTGTACTATTGAAAGCTAGCGCGGCACCCATCTTGCGCTCAGCTTTCTCATCTTCAAACCTTCGCTCAATATAGCACTTTTTGAAATACCTATCATTTCAGCTAGCTCACGCACCTTCAGCCGACGATCATCCAATACCATTTTGTGAATTTTCTTAACCGTGTCTGACGTGGACATCTCAATTGATCGACCATTACGGTGTTCGTTTTAGCAGCTCGTACGCCCTCGTTTAAACTCTGCTATCCAATATTTTACAGTCGTAAACAAAGGAGCAGGAGAAGGCTCCCCCAGAGTGGAATCTAGCTCGGCTTTAATATTGATTAAACTGAGACCTTTCATGTCGAAATATTGAATTAAATAACGGTGACCAATTTATTTCTCGTACTTTTGATGACTCAAATAAAAATACTAAGCAACGTGACTATGAACTTAAAACATACATTTTATAAGGTTGCCATTTTTCACCAAATTATTTTGTTTCAAACTACTGGCACCATCTGTACGGCTAGGTTTGGGACCGACCTTGTAATATTAATAGTAGAAGAATAGAATGTTGCTTTGGCAGTTCATTTTATCTACCTCGAAATGAACACTACAATTTGCACCAACGTAAGAGGGTATTGGGTGAAGATATTTATAAGTCATTTCAGCTGATAGACATTTCTGCAATGGTTCCCTTCCTCTCGCAGTATAAAAGCGGTAGTAAGTGGCGAATGCTAATATATAATGGGTTAATCTCTCTGATATTAAAAGTGCGGGCCAGACTTGGCATCCTTATACAGGCAGTTATAGGCACAAAACAATTGCCTGTCTTTCTTTCAGTAGTGGTCAGTTCGAAGTGTAGACAAATAGTGACAATAGTTGAGTAATCGACAATTATAGTGAGAACCTATCATACTGTCATTCGAAATCATCATTAGATTATAGGTAAAGTTAACTGAGTCAATACGTCCGACTTCTAGCACACAAATATCACCTCTAATAAAAAGTTGATACATCTTTCAAAAGAATTAAAATATTCAAACAACGAATTTAATGTCATCTGGGTTTGAATTACGTTGCTTTAAGCTACTCTACTTTCGTTTTTTTACACAATGGAAAAAGTTTTCATAGGCTGAATAAAAATAGTTTTTTGTCAGCAAATAGTACCGTTCAAATTCAGCAAAGGATTGAAGAGTGTTATGGCGACCCTTGTCCGTCGAAAACCGCTATTCGTCGATGGTTTTTCGATTTAAAACAAGATCGTACTAACGTCAATAGTGCTGAAGAAATTCGGAAGAAGTAACTATATCTGAAATTTTAATACGTCCCGGAAATTATAGTCGACATCATAAAGATAGCAAAGGCAGAGTAATCGCTATTTTGCATAAAAATGTGGGATGAGAGGAATGTTTTCCAAATGTACCACCTAGTTTGCTAACAATGGAATAATAGCAACAACGAGTTCCTGATTCACAACGGTGTTGGTTGCCGTTTAAACCTGATACTAAGAATTGATCATGCGGTGTGTCACAATCATTGAAACATGGACTCCTCACTAAACCCTAGAAACGAATCGGCAGGCGGCTGAATAGGAAGGCTCTGGTGGAAGAGCTCTTTCACAAAAACAATATAACATATTACAAGTTATAAAAAGCGAAATTGCACTAACTGAAATTCGGATATTTACCCTATCTAGTGTATTCTTTAGATCACTTCCTAGTGGCCATTATCTCAATAGGAAATAATAAGGCTACTGCCGAAACTGAGGCTCATTTCCATATGTTTGATAATTTCTTATACAACAAATGCATCGAAATGCTACGGAGGCCAACATGAGACTATGTTGATGCATACAATAAATAAATTTATAATAATTCTCGCAAAGAACTGGTTTTTATTCGTCCTTAGTCGTTCTGGTGGCTTATTGACTAGTGTTATATTTTTGCTAATGGAGTATAACATAATAGTTTGCGTCAAAATGACTTCAATGATTATGATTAGTTTCTTATGATTAGTTTCTACTATAACACGATCTTGGTCTTACGATTAGTTTCTCTTTTAACACGATCTTGATCCACTGCTGATGGAATCCGAAATCTTCTTAAAAGTGTACAATTCTAAATGCACTGAACAGCAAATATTTGCATTATTGAAAAAAATATAACAAAAATTTGAACGTTTATTTTAATTCAGGAACTTCACGAAAGATCAGTAACATTTCGATTTTGATATTGTAATTTTTTTTAAAAAATTCCTTAAACTTTATATTCGAAACAATTATTCATTTCATCCATTAGTTTCATTTCAATGTAGGTGTCTAATACTTAAAACTGAGTTATAAGCCTACATTGATTCGAATGCAACTATATAATGAAACCGATATTTTGATTGCAAATTTATGTTTTGATTGAAGGATCTGAAACGAAAGCATAGTTTTCCTTTTTTTCGAGGAGAAAAAGCCATGTGCTAAGCTAAATTGCAAATGCTTCAAATAATGTTTTTTCAGTATTGACCAAACCAACCTTCCAGAAATTTTCATTGCTTTTAAAAGTGTTGGTAGTTTTTTGTTCTTATATTGAAAAATATTTTATAAACTAAATCCATATTTGTTTCGGTTGTGTGCATCAAAATTCTTTGTGGTTTTGTTTTTAAGGTATAAAAAAGAAACAAACTTTAACACAATTTTGATGTAGTTTTCAGAATCAGAAAAAGAAATTTTATATAATTTTGATTCGCATCAGAAAATTCTCATTCGAGAATCAAAATTATTTCCGGTTTGACTTCATTTTGGTGACGGTCTCTGTTTTGAATGATACTTTTTTATAAAATGGAGAAAATAAAAAATTCTCTGCCTATTTTCGAATAAATAATAAATACGAACAACGCATACTGCCGCTAGGATTAATGTAGAGTGCTTCTTCGCATTCGTAACGATATGGTGTTATTATGATCTGTATCGAATAAGCTAAATTTAACATGAGCAATATCATATACACAACAAAGACTTACATATATTCTTGCGAGTCAAGTTATGAAATGTCACCATGAGGAGTGATTTCCACTCCCACCGTACTATTTTTCAACTTTCACTATTTTCCATCACTATTCACTATTTGCCGCATAAGCTTATTGGTTTATTTTCAATCTGTAGAAATACCTACGTCTTTCTTTTCTTGTTTATCTTAAAATCACTAAAAACTTTTGCATACCCCACAGTCTTAATCAAGTGCACTGGTAATATTTTGTCCAAATTATGTTTTTTTTTCTTTCTACCAAAAACCTATTTTATTGTCGACAAATACACCACCATCGCATGTTGCAGAATCATAAATTCTATAGATCTATATCCATATAACTTAATTTAACTGTAAAACTATTCAAATTATACGCAAATCACTCATAAATTGAAAATTTTACTACTAAACCACAATCAAGCGAGCCGTCTGTTTGCCTGACTGCCCGATGAAGTTCGAAGTTTTGGAGTTTTGTTATTCACTTGGCGCTTGAAATTGGTCTGCGGTGATCGAAGGGGTCACACCATATTTAAATCATTGACAATTGTTCGTAATGACTGTGATTTTCTCTCAACGAAATTTTGCCTCTATACAGTTTGTGTCTGCGATATGTCTCTATACCTTACGGCTAAATATGTGCGAATCCGTTTAATGTTTGTGAATGTGGCTTTTATTTCTTTAGTTCTCTAACGATGGCTGCTTATTTGGAAGAAAAGCAAAGCAAAAGTTTTATAGATAAAGTCATTACATCGTATAGTTTATAGTTTACATTTATGACTTGGACTTCCATTCGTTCCAACTAAATGAAATTATTATTTAATATGTTTTCGAGGCATACGAAATTGTTGAACTCTCTTCACAGTTTCTTAACAAATTGTCGTTTGATAACCATAAACTCTGGTATTTTATGGTTACCAACAATTAAATGCAAGTGAGAGAAAATTTGTATAATTTATTTGATAACAATTAAGACTTGGGCAATTTAGTTTTGTTTTGTTTGCAAGTAGTTTGAAAAGTGATTTAAATAGCAACGGAAAATGAATTGTTATTAAAATGTATTGTTATGAAATAACCTTAACGCTATAGACTTTTTCTACATATATGCGTATATATTTATTAGGATGCAATAAAAACATTTATTTGTTTTTACTCAATTACCAGGAGGAATATTCGGGAGGTCGGTTAAATTTGAGTATAAGTGAAGTTTGTTTCTTAAGTCTTTCGTGTAATCTGCATAGCTTTCTTGGTTATGTATTGGAATGAAGGCTATTTGTACTGCGTTTATAACATTATTTATTGATTGAGTCATGAAGCCAGCATAATTCACTTATATCTGCTAGGATTAAAATTATTTTTAAATAAATTTTTCTTTTGCAGGGATCGTCACCGAAGCTAAACCAAACCAGAAAACCATTCTGATGTGTCTCAGCTTCCGGCACCAGAATCAAAATCATGTAAAGTTTATAGCCTGCTTCCGACAACCGAATTAAAATTGTATTAAATTTTGTTGCTGTTTAAATTTTCAAACTAAATTAATAAAAACATTCATTTGTTTTTACCCAATTACCAGTAGGAATATTCGGGATGTCGGATAAATTTGACTATAAGTGAAGTTTGTTCCTTAAGTCTTTCGTGTAATCTGCATAGTTTTCTTGGTTATGTATTGGAATGAAGACTATTTCTGTACTGCGTTTATAACATTATTTTTTAATTGAGTCATCAAACCAGCAACATTCACATATATTTCTTAGGATTAAAAATAATTTTAAATCAATTTTTCCGACCGGAAAACGATTCCGATGTGTCTCAGTTTCCGGCGCCCGAATCAAAATCATGTAAAGTTTATGATCTGCTTCCGTCAGCCGAACCAAAATTGTATTAAATTTTGTTGCTGTTTGATTTTGAAACTAAATCCTAAATTCCGAAAATAATTTATTTGCAGCATTTTTATGTTTCTTAATTTGACGCCTAGCCTTTTCACCTGCCAAAATACGAATTCACATGAGGTTTCAGTTCTGATTTAGAATAAGGATAGAAAATGCATAACTTTGTAACTATAGAAATGTCGCATCTCTTCTACTAATTAATTTAGATTTTGAAACGCAATATTATTGACTATCCTAGATCTTTCCCTAAAATTCCATTTTATGGCTCTTGAAGAAATCTTAGGCTTATTACGCTGCACCGCACTGAATATAATCTTAATATCTTAACCTGTATTTTTCTTCTACTGAATGTCTTTAAATCCATTAAGTTTCGTTAGTGTTTAGTTCTTTAATTTCTTTACGCAAGGTAGCCTATATTGTATTGTAATGGAGAGACTGATAAAATAAATATACATCAATACTTTGACTGTGCATGAAAACAATTACAAATTTTGTTTTTACGCTCGAGATGCTAAGATTTTTTGCAGATTTTCAATCTCCATTCGCAATGGTTAGCAACAATTTCAGTCTTATTTTACTTGTTCCTACTCACGCACAAAATGCTACTCAAATATTACGCAAAAATGGAACTTATTCCCCCATCAACCACATTTTTGTTTGAATCTAAATAACACAAGTCTAGTTTTTATTTGGAGCCTATTTTTGAAATTTATTTTCAAACGTAGAATTGTCAATGAAAATATAAACATATTTAGAATTGCCAATGAAAATATAAACATATTACTCGTACAATATTTCGGTAGTATTTTATTAAATAAATATTTTAAAATCCATAATACAGCAATGTGTGTAGCATTCGAAAAAAATAGGGTAATTTTTTTGTTGTTAATGAAACAAATAAACCTACGGTCTTTCATTACTTATTGAAGTCAGCAGTTTGTTCCAAAGTTTTCGGACAAATTTTTTCTTATATTGCAAACATCAATCGAAAATTTCAAAAACGCAGCTGCAGCGTTTTTTTTCGTAAGATTTTAATGAAATTTTAAATACCTCGCATGTTTTTCATACTACATCCAATTATCTTTGACATCAGCAAGCCCGCAAAAGGTGTAATCAATAATTATTATATAAAAATGCGTAATCAAGTGTACATATCGAGAACAAAGTTGAAGTGTTATTGATAAAAATCAACCAATACTTATACGAATCTTTTAAATAATTTTCGATTTAAGACATTAAGGACCATTGGTACAAAAAGAACGGCTAATGTATCTTAAGGGTTTCATTATACACTACAGTCAATAGTAGCAAGAAATTACTTTCGACTTGTATCCTAAAATCGAATTTACAATAAAAAAAAGCACAATATTATAACAAATCGATAAAAATCTTTACAAATATCTCATCTTATCATTTCCATAATCATTTCCGGGCAAAACTCAAGTGCTGGCATATTTTGGGAGGTGTTTTGAAAATGTTTCAGTTCACGAAAACAGGAACTGACAAAAACATACCATTCTCCATTTTTGGATGGGGTAGATTAAATGTTTTCCATTGCAGTCTAATGAGTATATATATTTCAGTACTTGGGTTATTTTCATACTTTTGCTCGAACGAATATAAAGTGTTATCCGTTTAGTGCCGACTGCCGACCTGGCAAGGCTGTCAGCTGTTAAATACCTGTCGTTTTAAGTGTTAGCGAATGGTTTGCCATTTGCAAATATGGATCGTTTAACAACTGAAGAACGCTTAAAAGTAGTTAAAAATTACTACAAAAGTAATGATTCAAACGTGGGCTCTTTTCGTTCATTACGGGATTATGGTCATCATAATCGACCTATTGTGCAAGGAATTGGCAAGAGTATAAGAAAATTTGAAGCGATTGGAAGCGTCGCAGATGTGGCCAGTTGTAATGAAACCTTTATTTCATTATAATGCTTTTATTTCATTAAAAGGTCGCTTCTGGATTGGTTGCAGCAGCAGTGGATCCTTTTGAGGTAGTTTTCGACCACTTTTCCGCATATTTCGGGCGGTACATTTGGGTATTACCCGCGTTATCATCGGCGATAACTTGAAAAAACCGAACAATTAGCTATGATGTTTCTAGCATCTTGAATAAAAATGATTCATTAAACCCATTTATTCTTACGTTCGTATCTTATATTATGCTGCACCAAATTCTGTTTAATTTGATTTCTTATAGTTTGTTACAGTTGGGTCTGACAATAAAGATAGTTCACATTGTCTTGAGCCTTCTGATATCGCTCATTACAATTACCCGATTTTTCCGAAATTCAGTACTTCATCTGTAATCACAAATGAGTAGGCTGCAGTACTCCATTTGGTACCTCCTCTAAAAAAGACCGATTTAATCCATTTATTCTTAGCTTCGCCACTCAAGCAGTTTTACTGAAATCAGCAATATTTAGCACACACTCTGTGTTCGACGAACTCAGTTAAAAGGATCAAACTGGACGACATTATCGTTTTTCTTCTAGAATCTCTCATACTAACTGCCTGGTTTATCGATATTATTATTTTTGTTTTAATTAAATTTTTAAATTTTAAAAATTAAATTTAAATTAAAATTTTAAATTTTTCCCGATTATGTTACATTATATTATTTGGCAAAATTTGAAAACAAAAAATTAACTGGATTGCCACATCTGTTAGAGCACCACACATACAAATTATTTGATGTAGTGAAACTCAACAGCTCCTTTATAACACCTAAGCAGGAGACTTCAATAAATTGTAATCTTGCTCTTTTATTGGGCGTTAATTCAAAGCATTTTTCAAAAGTGGTTAGCCGCCCACTTTTATGCTAATTGAAAAGGACGCTGAATGGAAATATACGTAAGTCAATCCTCCCGATTGAAATTTCTGTTCTAGTTATATCATATTCTGTAAACAATTGAATTTGCACTGACTGTAATAAATGAAAGAAAATTGCCTTTTCTCAAAGTATGTCTAACTGACACTCCCTCATCCCATGTACGATAGAAGCGTTTATTATCATCACCAGTTAGTATTAACAATACTCCTGTGCCTTTGTGCCAACACAGGGTAATAGAATAAACGCGGCATGGTTTTTGTGTCCAATTCTAAAGTGAGATAGAATAACGATTCAGAAAATAGGAAGTTGTAAAATTCACCTGTGTGATACCTTGATGTTGGACACCATATTAGTCCAATTTCACCTCCTTTGTTGGCCACATTTACAATATGATGTCTTCATGCAAGTGTTCAATATTATATCTTGAATTAACGGAAGGCTCCTCCTCCAGCCGAACATATGTAATGCTATGTGCTTACAATGTAATTTGTGCTGGCTATTATAGTTTGTATGATAAATTACCACTCATCCCGCAGATTGCTCTATTTTTGGCTTTCTAATAATATTGCTGTTCTAACAGTATTTCGAGATTATCTCTGTATGATGGAACAAATCAAAAGTAAATGTATATTTCTAGTCATGGACAAACCCCTCTACAGAACCGCACACTTTAAGATTTTCTAATTCCTACAACATTTCCATACTGTATTCCTCCCATACAATTAATATATATTTTCATATACGATGTGCACGCCTTGATTTACGAGTATGTGAGAATTATTTTACTATTTTTTACTTACTTTGGGTGGTGGTGGAAACATTAAGCAACCGCAAATCTTCAAACTGACTACCCCTCATTACATTACAATGTGGCAGCGATTTAGCCTCAAAATGCCATATAAAATCAATAAAATGTAAATAAATATTTGTGCATCTTATTGTTATGGTAATGGGGGGAAAAACTCTAAATTCCTATTTGCATATTTCTGTTCTCATTCCCATCATAACTATGAATATTGCGTGTTTGATTTGTTACCCATCCACGTTTGTTGCACAGCGGTTTGCTTTATATCGATTTATCGACCACACAGTGACCTAGAAAACTGGTCAATTATTAATTGATTTGCCTTCGCTATGGCCAATTTTCCGCATATTTTTACTTTGATTTTCTTGGGCAAAAGAAACTTCTAACATATTTTTGAGTTTGAGTTTAGGACACACGAAATGAATGGAATAATAATGGTACGTTCAGTCGGCGTTCATTCATTTATTCTTACCTCATTGCATGCCATTTTGCAACATTATAATATAATGCAACCGAAGCAATGCAATTGCATCTGCTGCCACAAAGGAAGACCAACACCAACAGAAGTACGGCAACATTCGTAATAAACAATCATTAAAATCTTGTTAGAGAAAGAAATAACAAAACAGGATTTTTATCATCAAACTCGAAAGAAACGGATTTTTGCTCTTTAGAAAATGTATGAAAAAAATACAAAGATATACAATTGCGCTTAAAGCATTTTGTCGGTTAAACTGACCCACTTTCAATGTGAATGTGAATGCGACCGAACATTGTATGGAACATGAAAAACGTTTTCCTCCGCATTGCGCCTCCGTTTTCTCACATTTCTATAGCCTGCAGTGCTGGTGTTGCTTGGTTGTTTGGTGCTCCCAAAAGCGGTTTTGGCGGTTTTCTGATAAATTTGTAGGCTTGTTGCAAGCGCTTTTTAGAAAGTTTCGCTTTAATGCATTTGCTTTAAGGAAGGAATTTTTTAGTTTAAAATGGAAATAAGTAATAAAATAAACATTTGTGTATTTCATTTTATTTAGAAAAGAAATACCCCCCCAAAAAAAAACAGAGTCTCCCTCATTTGTGGGAGTGGGGATTGGAATGAAATAAATACATAAAATGTCTTTGATTTGTTTGGATTGATAAGAAAACTTTTGTGGATGAGATAACAGTTTGAACATCACGATTTTTTCCAGTATTTTCCATTTGGGTTTGTTGGGTAAGGCAACGAAATGGAAAAATAGCTAATACATTACTGAGGATGACTTTTGTGTGACTTTGTAAATTGCTAGATGTGGGTGAGGAAAAATTAAGATAAAAAAGTATTTTGTGGCTTCACTGTGGCTAGGTGGTATTTGTATTGTCAACGACAATTGGCTTCGTCCATATGGGGTGGCAGGAGCTAATGAACTGCAATTTATAAGTGGACCAATTCTAAACATGATTAAATTTAAAGTTTTAAATTTAAAGTAATTCCCAACGTATTACAAAAATAATGGCAGACATGTTATTTTGTATGTGAGTAGAAACCTTTGATGATTTTTAAATTAATTAATTAATTTAATTTAATTAATTAACTAATTTTAAATTAAATTAATACTTCGGTAATTTTTGCAATTTGGGGGATACATTTTAAAGTGAAAAAATCCTTAGCATTACTCGTACATTACATTAATAACAAATTTTTATATTGCCTTTGTGAAAAAATTTACATAAAATTGATGCCAATATAACAATCTTCCTGTATATAGGGTGTCCCAACAAGAACGCAAGATTTAAATTTGGTGCCATTCGAAGTGTCATTATTTGACATTTGAACAATTGTTATTGTTTGCTAGTAGAAGGTACGAGATTAGTAAAAATAGAGCGCTACACGAATGAACAACGCATTCTCATTGTGAAATTGTTTTACCAAAATGGTGGATGTTTTGCGGCTACAGTTCGCAAATTGCGATCAATTTGGGGTCACAATAATGCTCCAAAAGGGTCAACTGTAAAGAGATTAATGGATAAATTTGCCAAAATTGGGTCTGTTAGTGATGTAAAGACAACAACGCGCCTTCGATCAGATCGATTGACCGAAAATGTCGCAGCTGTACGTGATGATGTCGCTCTAACTCCGTCCACCTCAATTCGACACCGAGCTCAGCAAATTGGTGTCTCCAAATCCACTATGCAGTGAATTTTGACGCAAGATTTGCATTTTCAACATACAAAGTCCAACTGACTCAGGAACTGAAGCCAGCTGACCATGGACAGCGAAGGGAGTTCGTTAATTGGATATTGGGGAGACAATATGAAAATGCTGATTTTGCTGATAAAATCATCTTCAGTGACGAGGTCCATTTCCATCTTAATTGCTTCGTCAATATGCAGAATTGTCGCATTTGGGGTAAGGAAAATCCTCGAGTGATTCACGAGAAGTAAATGCATCGTCAACGTATCACTGTGTGGTGTGGATTTTGGGCTGAGAAATCATTGGTCCTTTTTTTATGAAAATGAGGCATGTCAAGCGCAAACAGTCAATGGTGTTCGGTATCATGAGATAATAACCAGGTTTTTCGTGCCTAGAATTGAAAAAATTAATGTGGAGGGCATGTGGTTTCAACAAGACGGCGCCAGAGAAACAATTTAATTGCTGCATCAGTCATTTCCCGGTCGTATTATTTTGCGTTTTGGAGACCAGAATTGGCCGCCTAGATCGTGCGATTTAACACCATTAGACTTTTTTCTTTGGGGTTTTTTGAAGTCGATAGTTTACGCGAATAAACCAACGACGACTCAAGTCTTAAAAGAGGAAATTGGACGCTGCATTAGTGAAACACCGCAGCATTTATACAAAACGGTCATTGAAAATTTCATTAAAAGATCGCGTGTGTGCCAGCAAAACCGCGGCGGCCATCTGCTCGATGTGTTGTTCCATGCATAACCTCATTCTGTTTACTTTACGATATAATAAAGTTTCACAATTTTTTTTTAAATATCTGTGTTTTATTTAAAGTGCAAATCTTGCGTTCTTGTTGGGACACCCTTTATATATATTTAATTAGCTAATTTTCTAACCATAACATTCATCTTATGGAAAAGAATGGGAGCTACCTGTAATGTTATTATCAGTTCAAGTCATGAGTCAACGATATCTTGTAAGTTCCTCCATCCTCGAGTGCTACATTTATTATTAAAACGATTAAGAAATTTATTTCTATATGGCAAAAGCATATATGGAATTACGATTATAAATAGAAACTAAAGTAAAACTGGATGAGAAGCCACTAATTCTTTTTTCTTGTATGTAATTTGCTGATTATTATGCGCCCTAAAACATAAATATTGTTTTTTTCAGTTGAACAGTTCATTTCCTAAGTCTTTTGTTTGTAGTTAAAGTTATTAATAAGAACAATGCTTATACTCAAGAATATTCTAGCGTGATTAAAAATGTTAATAAAGTTATTTGCAAACTTTTTGTATGAAATAACCAACCGACTGCCCAATAAATTTTGTCATTCAATAAGAAAAAACACGATTTTACGGTTCGGAGTATATTTTGTTTTCCTATATGTTCTCTCTGAACTTTAATATATTTGTTCCAGTAACCCTCTAATTTAAGGATTCCATTCAATAAGAAGAACAAGATTTTACTGTTTGAAATATATTTTGATTTTCTATATATTTTCTTTGAACTTCGATATATTTGTTGCAGTAACTCTCTAATTTAATGATTCCATCCCTGAATTAAAAATCCGGAAAACTGTCTGCATATGTTTTTATAGCTGTTAAACTATGTTAAACATAAAAACTATTTCCAATACATAAATTTTCGGAAATGTAAGAAGAGGGAGGTGAAAGTTAGGAGTCAGTGGAGGCTAAATCTGGCGGACAGGATAAACAGGCTTGTAACAGTTTGAAATGTTTTTTGTGATGGCTTTTGAGTTTGTGAAAGAATGCGTTGTTCTGATGAAAAATTGTTTATTATTCCTTAAGACTTGAATAACGACCTGATTTTGCCTTTTTACCAATTTGGAGGTAATTTACGAGTCAACGTTTTGATTTAGGATCACTGTGGCAAACCGAAATGTTATTCATATTGACGAAATATCCTTTTTGTCCTGTTGGAAAAGCCCCAAATGTTGTTAAGAAAATTGCATTCAAATCTCCATTCCATTCCATTTTTTATTTTAGCGAGTGAGGCACACATTAAGCGCACCCAAAAGCGCATTAAAACCCAAAAATTCTATCAAAATACCGCTCACGCTGCCTAATAGATTCGTCTTGAATACTTGTACGACCGCGTTTAAATACAGCAATCCCATCTTTCTACTACTCTAATTGAAGGGGCTTCACCTAATAATTTTTAACATTGAAAACAAATACGAATAAGTTGATAGACCAGTGTAAAATGTCACACTTATCGCCGTTTTTTTTTATTAAAAAAAAAAATTAAATTGAAATAATAAAGTGAATTAAAGAATATTAAAAAAAAAAAAAAAAAACACACAATAATTGTTGTTGTAAAATTAGTAGGATAGGAGAAATTTTGTTTGTATTATTTAACATTACACATATGTTTAATTCACCATATGGTGACAGCATTAACCGTAACCGTTGTTTAGAGCAGTGAAGTGGTCACTGTTTGGACATTGATTGGAGTCAATATTATGGGGATGATCTTCATACATATTAACCAGTGTGTCCCCTACAGCAGAATATTCAAACTAATCGAATTTATGTCATTTCAAATGTTATTTTTTTATCATTCAAGAGGTGTTGCCATGGCCATCTTTACAAATTCCTAGTATATCAGACCAACGTTCCAGTACATTTTTCATGGTTTCTAATTTCAAATTTACGAATATTTCATAATAGACGTAATGGTTAATCATTATTATTCAGTTTTTAATACAATTTTGGCACAAATTTACGTGAACGCTTATTGCTTGTACGTAACTCTCACATATAAAACAAAGATATTTTACTTTTCAGTTCTATTTTCGACATTTAAAAACTTCCTGCTTGATATATAAAAATTGCATAATCTCAAACTCTGGATATTTTATATAGTAGCCAGTAGGTATAGTAGCCAGTAGTATAGTAGCCAGTATTTCGGTGAAAAGTGGTAACCTTATAAAACATATGTGTTACGTTTCATGGTGCCCCGTCGTTTAGTATTTTTTTTTTCCATCAAAAGTAAACGATCTCAGTGAATTTGAAAACATGAAAGATATTGGCCACCGCTATGTAATTCAATATTTTCATTTGAAAGATTTCAGTCTAACAAATATTAAAGCCAAGCTAGGTTTTACTGTGGGGGAGTCTGCTCTTTCGTTTACGACTGTAAACTGTTGGGTAGCAGAGTTTAAACGAGGCCGTACGAGCTCCCAAGACGAACACCGTAGTAACCGAACAATTAAGATGTTCACGCCAGACACTGTTAAGAAAATCCTTCGGCTGATGTTGCGTGGGCTAGCTGAAATGATAGGCATTTCAAAAAGTGCTAGGCATCGTATGTTGATCATAAATTTGAAGATAAGAAAGCTGTATGCAAGATGGGTGCCGCACTTGCTTTCAATAGAGCGATAACAGCATCATGAAGATGTTTCCGTGGAATGTTAGGCGATGTTTCACAGCAATAAAACCGAATTTTTGCGTCGATTCATAACCATGAACGGGACAGGGGTCAACCAATTTATGCCTGAGACTAAGGAACAGCCGAGGCTGTAGACTGAAATGAGAGAATAGTGTCCAAAGGAGAAGAAGACGGTTCCATCTGCACCAGGCGGGATCATGGTGTCTGCTGGCCATGGCCATGGGATTATTTTTATTGTTTTTCTTCAGAAAGAAAAAATCATCAACGGCGAATATTATGCCAATTTATTGCAGCGTTTAGGTAATAAAATTATGGACAAGGACATCATTTGGCGAAAAAGAAAGAGTTGTTTCATCTAGGCAACGCTCCAGTTCAAACATCCACTATTACTATGATCAAAATTAATGAAATAAAGTAAGAATTATTTCATCACGCAGCTTATTCGCCAAATTTAGCTCACTCGGGATATTTTCTATTTTCAAACTTGAAAAAATGGCTCGCTCGATGGTAAAGATTTGCCAACGGTGAAGAGGTGGAGTCTGTGACTGATGGCTATTTTAAGGAGCTCTTACTATAAATAGGGCATAGAAGCTATTAAATTGAATGGAAAAAGTGTATGGAGCTGAAAGGAGATTATGTAAAAAAATAAAGAAAATGTTTCCCACTTTTTTGTGTCTTCTTTGTTAGGTCGGCTAATGTTGGGGCCGCTCTCGTATATGCTTTGTTATGAAAACTCTTAATCTACAATAATTTTAACAACTCAACAGAAATAAAACTGTAATTAAATTAACTTCGAATCTGACCTAATTGTAAGCTTCTTTTCACGGCAAAGGTAAAGTTGCGTTCTAAGTCTATTAGGAAATTTTCTCTTGGGTGACTCTTAAAATTAGAAAAAAACGTAGAAGAGATTTCAGAATTCTGTAATCGATTATATCCTCAAATTCAAAAAAGTACAAACACATATTTAATATTTTAATTCTCAGTCCCCAGCAATACAATTTGTTATTCTAACTTATTCCACAGAAGCCAAGTATCTTGGCGTCTTCTGACAGGTCCATTATTTCATCTCTTCTTCCACCTGAATCATCAGCTATGATCGCTCATTACAATTAACATGAAGTTTATGTTTTCGTCAAATACTTTATCTTTCAACATAATTACCCTGTATGCTAACAATTCTTCTTTGTTTACGAAATTTGTCCGCCCAACCCCAGCAGCATTAGTTCGTTTCAAACAATTTCATATTTCCTTAAGAGAATAAAGAATCTCAGCTAACACAACAGCGAATGTCAGAAACGTATTTTAAAATATGTAGGAAAATTGTATGTTAAAAATTTTATTTATGGGAAATGTTAAGATGAGTTGACATTTATATCTTCAGAAATTCTTCTTGTTTTTTTGCTCTGACTATGATTATGTTTTCCATCAACTGACAGACGGGCGAGCCGAACCACAGAAAGCAAAGCTCCAAAGTAGCAGTAGAATAGAATTCCAAAATAAGCAGTACACTTTCTGCAAGAATTTACGACAGAATTCTTAATTGGTATGTAAAAGATGTAAAATCTGAGATATGTTTTCTGCTGCCGCCACGGTTGTTGTACTTCAGTTCCTTGAAAGTTTTATAACTGCGCTCCGTCATGCCAACATTCATCGTAGTTTAGTTGACTTTAGGAATTCTTAGAATTTGTAAGAATTACTTGAAATGTTTCTAAATGGCAAAATCAACAGGAAAAACAAAAAAATAAACATCGTTGGCAATGCTCCAAACAAATTGGCAACAGTAAATTACGTTCTTAATTAACTGCAAAAAGTTTATGAAATTACCCAGTTATGTACGTGCATGAGATTGCTGGTAACATTCGCTAAGAAAATGCAGCATTTTTCTTGAAATTGTTTGTGTAAATGTTGAGAGATTATCGGTTTAATGTTTTATATTTTTGTGATAATAATCAATGTTTTATGGTTTAATTAAATAATTATAAAAATCTTAAATTAATTGCTATGTGATTACCAAACAAACGGCGGCGGCTGAGTAAATTATAAGGTGCTAAATAAATAAACATTAATTTTGCGACGACGAGACACACCCAAGTTGTTAAACGAAATATCGTACTTGGTTGTAAATTTCTGCTAACGCACATATTTTTAATTGCACTTTTGAATAGTACAACATATAATATTTATGTAGCTGCTGCTGAATGGTGAAGGAAATCCAGAAAGTAGATTATGGCTTTAATGCTGTCAGGCCGGAAAATTCAAATAATAAAATTATACGAAAATTATATAATGTAAATGTAAATGTAAAGTACTTACTAGGAAATCAATTTTTCATTGCTTCGATAAATATATGATTCTAAGATCGTCCTTTGAATCCAAATACTTTCCCTTTACAAAAGAAAAGAAAGAAATGTTCACTTACTCGTATATGAAAATGCCAACAACAATCGGACTTTTCAAATAATTTCAAGTGAAATAATTGAAATTCCTCCAATGGTTCCTATTCCATTTCAAACATTTCTGGACTTCAAAATTAGGTTGTTGTGTTAATTTTTTCGGTGAGATGTTATACTTACTCTGTTTAAGTAAATACTACAGGGTGGCGCAATAGAACGTGCATATTTAAAAAATAGATTAAAAAATAAATGCAAAAGGTATGGTTAAAATAAATCTAAGGCATTGTAGAGTAATAATTGGAGTTTATTTTTTAAAAATAACATCATCTAAATGGTGATCCTCTCTACGACGGCACTCCTCTAACCGCAAACGAAAATTATTGAAAACTTTCTTCAGTAATACTGGTGTAATGGCTGCCATTTCACCACGGATATTCTCCTTGAGCTGAACGATGTTTCTTGGATTATTACTGTAGACTTTGTGTTTGAGGTATCCCCACACAAAAAAAGGCAAGAGGCGTCAAGTCTGGACTACGTGGGGGCCATGGGATATCACCTCTTTTCGAAATCAGTCTGCCAAGGAACATCTGCTTCACCACTGCCATGGAGTCATTTGATGTGTGACAGGTAGCTCCATCTGGTTGGAATCAAGTTCTGGAATTCACTTTAAATTTCTGGAGCTAAAAATCCATCCATCATCTCAACATAGCGTTCCGTATTAACCGTGACGTTTTGGCCCCGCGCATTTTCGAAGGAAAAAGGACCAATTATTCCTCTGCCAGAGATTGCTGCCCATACTGTCACTTTAGGACTATGCAATGGTTTCTGGTGTTTGATTTTGGGATTTTCACTGTTCCAGTAACGACAATTTTGACGGTTTACGAACCCATTCATAAGGAGATGAGCCTTGTCAGAGAAAAGGATATTGTCAAAATTGGAAAATCGATTAAGCATTTCATTAGCAAATGCGAGCCTTGCTATGAAGTCAGACTCTTTCAATTCTTGTGTTAATTGCAGCTTATATGGATGCAGTTTAAGATCCAATGTTAAAATTCGTTGCAAACTTCGTCGCGATAATTGTAAAACAGACGATCTCTTGCGAGTCGACATTTGTGGATTTCATCGTACTGACTCCATAACTCTCTCAACATTGTCTTCGGTCCTAGATGTTCTTGGGCGACCATTTGCTTGTGGTTTAAATGTTGAACCGGGCTCTTCAAAACGCTTTACCCATATTTTAATTAAATTAGCACTCGGAGCTTCACTAATTCGCCGTAGTCTATATTTAGCACAATATAGTTGCCTAGTAGCAATATATGAACGAGAGTTCTCGTAAAATGCGCGCACGCAAAATGCGCGACGCTTCCCGTCGAAGTGATTCATAGTGACTAAAACACCATGAGCCCGCCAACCCAACAATGTAGGCGTCTTTTTTTTACATATATTCTACATATGAATTTATATTTACATGTCTTGTTTATAAAGGCTGGCGCATAAGTAATGTTAAGATTTATTCAATGGCTTTTGGTTTCAGAAAATATTTCTTTAGAATGTGTCGTCAGGAAAAAAAATTTCCATTGAAAGGTATTTCACCAACAGAAAAAATTCCACTGAAACTGATTATGAGAAAGCATCCTTAAGAAATGTTTTTATCACAAAATTTGCTCGCAGATTCCGATGAATTTGATACTTTCCACGACAAAATCAGTAAGTAGGGAGGCAGGCACTAAACGGTAAAAACGCTCAGCGCTATTAATTGCAATCCACAATATTGCGCACGGACATTAGCGACATAGATTCTTATAGCTACACAAAATGCATATGCTTTATTTGGTCTCTGAGTAGTTACAGTTTTTACAAATTAAACGACGAACTTAGTACATCGGTCATCATATAAATTAGGATAAATAAATGTGTTCCTCAAAAACTTTAAACGGAACTTCTTCATATCGGCTATCCAAAATTATGTCTTTGGAGCTTATCTTAGGAATCGTTTGCTTTAATTTGTTAGGAATAGGAATCGAACCAATGTTTTTAAGTACTTTATATCGTTATTTTCGAAGTGGTTTAAAAGTGCTTCGTTGGAAGCGGTGAACATGCACGTACTGGATCGTTAGAAGTGTTGAAAATGTGATTCTTTTTGAATAACTTTCAAATTTGTTTGCTGGATATAAACATTGGGTATAAACATTGAGATGTAACTGCAGCCTTCTCAAGCATCGAGAAGCATTGCTCAGGTGGTAAACGAGGTCAAAACAAAGTTATTAGTTTCAACGAACAAAGAGTCTACTCGTTTGAGACGCTGTCTATATTATTCAACTATAATCTTGTCTATATTATTCAACTATCATCTACCCCGGTTCGGCTGTAATTAAAACGAATATGTCAGCATGGAGATAGAGAGGAGGGTATTGCTTACTAACAAATGTTACTATAGTCTAAGATAGCGATTCAATGATAAAGCTGTCTTTCAAAAAATGCAAATCAGACTGTACCGGACGTTGGTTCTGCCTATTTTGTCATATGACGCAGAATCCTGGGTTATGACGCAGTTTTTATTTTGTACTTTTTTCTATTTTTGCATTTTTCCGTATCGTCATTGTTCTGATGACTATTTTATGAAGTAAGGCAGTTTACATAATTTTCAGTTAATATCGAAAATGAGCAAAAATGTTGCACCATGTTGATTTCAGGTCAGAATAAAAAATGATAAAATCTGAAAAATTTACTCATTTTAATAGTGCCAAAAGTACGAGGAAATGATCTCTTCATAATATTCCAGGCGATCCTGGCAAATATTCTTCCTGATACTTTTTTTCTAAATACAATTTATAGACTCATTTTCTTAAAGATTATTCAACGTATTCAATAATATTTTTTTGAAGATTCAATGACCACACTTTCATAGTAGAAATGTTCTTCAGACCTTCAATGAATTATTATGAATAAAGCCCCATGAGTTTAAATATTATTTATGGTTCGTTTGGTACTTTCTAGCTTTTTTCACGGATTATTATTTAATCTGGTAATGGCAGAAACAATTCAAAAAATCAAATTTCTTCATTATGTTGGGAATAAGGATTTTCAAATACCCTTTTAATACCTAAATTATTACTTAGCGTTCTAAACGACCTGAATATGGGTGAATGAATTTACAGTTATAGACGCAAAATTTCTAAGCGCTTGAAAATGTTATTTCTTCTTATGAATAAAATCTTCTTTTTAAGCATCGAACATCGCATACATTTGTTGCTTCCATAAAAGGAATTATGGCGATTATTTGTTGTCTGCCTCTCACTTTGATTAAAGCTTTTGTATCATATAATTTTAATATCTAAACAATTTCTTACAAGTTTATACTTTATGATTTAACCATAATAGGGCCAATGAACCCAATGTCTACCATCTAATTTGTTAATCCGACCGAAAGGTTTGCATAATATTAATTAACCTCAACATAAAGTCCAATAGAGAGGGATGTTTACATTTTCGGTGGTCATAGACAATTTTGAAGTGATTATAGTTAATGGAGTTAGTTTGGTGGGATGTATTTTTCTATCTTCATCATGTATTGTTAGATAATGGAGGAGGATACACCTACTTCTTTTCATTATGTGATCATATGATGAGATATTTTTTCGCAAATCTCCAAAAAAAAAAAACTTCAAAACATTAAAGGGTAATTAACACTTTGGTCAAAACTAATTTGCAAAGAAACATGTTGAAATGTTAGCGAATTACCAAGACAGCGACCACAATTGTACGTATTGTACAAACTGACATATACAAATTATAACATTGAATATACCATAGAAAGCGTGATAACAATTCGAACAAACATAACTCTTCATATTTTTTAGGAGTCACCAAATTTATCTTATTCATAATCTACTCAGTTAAGAATTAAGGCCATTTGTTTTTGTAGGCAACAAAAAAAAAAACCTGAAAATATTTGAAATTTCAAAAATGCATTTTCAATTTCATTTGAATTATGATTTATGAAAGCACCATTTCAATTATTGTCCTATCAATTATCTATGACAGCTAGAATAACAACAACAATAACAACAACAGCGATTTTTTTACAGCATTTCAATTTGATTGAAAATGTCAGTTGACCTTAATCTGTTCACGTTTTTTTCTCTGTCATTTCAATCGTTTTGTGGCCGCCTTATTGTGAACAATTCACAATTTACAAATTTCGACAAAATACGATCAAATTAAGTCAGAACTAAACGCCGCCTACATGTCACCGCATGACCAATAAAATAACAACAATTTGATTTGGCCCACCACCACCACATAACCTTCAGTACTCGAACCGGCTACTGTGGAGTTTGCTAGTCGTTTTTTTTTTGTTTTTTTTGCGTTATTGACATGACATTATTTCTCCAATTTTGGCTAAATTGGTTCAATTTCAATTGCCTTTTGTTTTTTGGAGTTTTTGTCCCAAGTGGCGGTGTCATTACCAAAAATAACCATAAAAACTGCACTTAAAAACAATCGAAAATTGCTTTTGTTTTCCTTTTTTCCCCACTATGCGAGGGGCGATTTACATAATCCTCACCTAATAGCTAAGGAACTTGGGCTGTGGTGGCAGGCAACAATACCTAAGGCAGCAGCCTCTGGATGTCTACACCTACTCCTTTGTTTTATTGTTTATCGATTGTGTTACAAAGTTTACACTTTTACACGCTAAAACACAATCAAATAATGTCAAATAAATTAAGACAAAAAAAATTACCAGTCAAATTGCAATGATTTTGTGAAACTTGTTGTAGTCGCTAGTTTATGGGTTTTAATGGTGTTTTCCTAAAACATACATTTAAAGGTGTGACTTGAAGTGTTTTTGCCAATATATTTTTCATATTTTTAGGAAAAATAAAAAGCAGCTAATCATGATTCAAAGTGATATCTAAATTTATGACGAAACTTGCTGAAATTGAAAGTAAAGGCTCGCATATATTCGATATATTCATATGTTGGCGATATCTGATTGTTTGTTGGTAAGCTAACAGAAATTTAAATATTTATTTTTCATTATTCACCATCTACTGAAAGAAGGCCTATGATCATTTATGGTACAGTGGTTGGTGTAAGAGCTTCTACCATTAGCCATTCTTTAAGAGAAACGCACTGCCCACTTCAGTACTTGCGAAGCTTTTAAGTTTTTAGATCTTTCTAAAACTCATAGTAAACATTTCTGAAATACAGGGTTGCCCATATTCGACGGACACATGTTTTTAAAAAAAAAA
>JAHXMU010000103.1:1265837-1278733 GCA_019455685.1 Philornis downsi | reverse complement strand
GGCGTTGCCAGATGGGTCCGTCGAATATGGGCAACCCTGTACTAATGCTGCCATTATCATCACATTGATTGAGTCTAAACAAAAAAAATAGATAAAAAATAAATACAAAAGGTATGGTTAAAATAAATCTAAGGCATTGTAGAGTAATAAATGGAGTTTATTTTTTAAAAATAACATCATCTAAATGGTGACTCTCTCTACGACGGCACTTTATTCAGTAATACTGGTGTAATGGCTGCCATTTCACCACTGATATTCTCCTTGAGCTGAACGATGTTTCTTGGATTATTACTGTAGACTTTGTGTTTGAGGTATCCCCACAAAAAAAAGTCAAGAGACGTCAAGTCTGGACTACGTGGGGGCCATGAGATATCACCTCTTTTCGAAATCAGTCTGCCAGGGAACATCTGCTTCACCATCTCCATGGAGTCATTTGATGTGTGACAGGTAGCTCCATCTTGTTGGAACCAAGTTCTGGAATTTACTATTCTTGAACTTTCAATTTCTGGAGCCAAAAATCCGTCCAACATCTTAACATAGCGTTCCGTATTAACCGTGACGTTTAGGCCCCGCGCATTTTCGAAGAAAAAAGGACCAATTATTCCTCTGCCAGAGATTGCTGCCCATACTGTCACTTTAGGACTATGCAATGGTTTCTGGTGTTTGATTTTGGGATTTTCACTGTTCCAGTAACGACAATTTTGTCGGTTTACGAACCCATTCATAAGGAAATGAGCCTCGTCAGAGAAAAGGATATTGTCAAAATTGGAAAATCGATTAAGCATTTCATTAGCAATGAAGTCAGACTCTTTCAATTCTTGTGTTAATTGCAGCTTATATGGATGCAGTTTAAGATCCAATGTTAAAATTCGTTGCAAACTTCGTCGCGATAATTGTAAGACAGACGATCTCTTGCGAGTCGACATTTGTGGATTTCCTCGTACTGACTCCATAACTCTCTCAACATTGTCTTCGGTCCTAGATTTTCTTGGGCGACCATTTGCTTGTGGTTTAAATGTTGAACCGGTCTCTTCAAAACGCTTTACCCATATTTTAATTAAATTAGCACTTGGAGCTTCACTAAGTCGCCGTAGTCCATATTCAGCACAATATAGTCGCCTAGTAGCAATATATGAAGGAGAGTTCTCGTAAAATGCGCGCACGCAAAATGCGCGACGCTTCCCGTCGAAGTGATTCATAGCGACTAAAACTCCATGAGCCCGTCAACCCAACGATGTAGGCGTTCCCCCGCCCGCACCTTTTCTAACCCGCAAAAAAGATGATGCAATATGCACGTTCTATTGCGTTACCCTGTATTACATAAAATGACATGTGCTGCAAATCTTATGCTCAATAAATATCTAGCTGTTAAAAGTATACTCGAATGTCTTCCGTGTAAATATATGCTAATTATGGCCACAAATTTGTTCGGATCGTGCCTCAATATTACAGGCCATGGACTGCGATCATTACTACAGCCGCGTAACTAAAATTATCGACACTTAATTTCACATTACGAGTGCACAGGGAGCTATAATTTCGCACGAGCTGCAAATGGCTGCTATCATGGTAGAAATATGATTCATCCGAAAATATAATTTTGCCAAGAACACTCATTTTCGTCATAAAATTCCAGTTAGTTCAGTTAAGTTTCGCTACCTCATAAAATATACACACAAATAAGCACTATTTTTAGCATTCGTGTCTACACAATAAAAGCTTTCAAAATTATTGGCCTTCTGAATGCAGAAATTTCTTCCATTATCATTTCCTACTTCTAATATGTTTGAAAGAAGGAATTTCAACACTTTGCATTATCCATATGGTTGTTACACTTTTTGAAGTGTGTCGTAACTTTAGCTTGATCTATAGAATGTATTCCTTGATCTAAGCACACATTTGTGGCCAGTTCGCTCCTCTAGGAGTTTTTTATATTATTTATCATAATCCATACATTTTCTTCTGTGCGGAGGGCAAATATTGAACCTCATCTATATGTATTTTCAGAGAGTAACCATATAAACCATTTTACGACTTACTTAATTTGCCGATTATCGCTTGCAAAGTTTATGAAATGTAATTAAGAAAACCATGTCTTTGTGTCTTGTTGTACAATATTTAAGATCATTTCCATCCCATAACTCACTATTTTCTGATCATAATGAGTTTTCAATATTTTATATTCACAACATTTAAACTTGATCTTAAAGTGCTCGTATCTATAGACTTTTTCGTAGAGGGGGGATGGAGAAACACAGTCCATAAAACAGTTGAAGTTAAGTGGTGTTTACCATAAATCTTGTATTTAATATGATACAAATGTCAAACGATGCAATGCAATGGTGGTGGCGATCACTGGAAATTTTAAAGACGATTTTCTCGCAAGACAAACCTACTTTTTTGTGGCTGTTATGAAACACAGAGAAGCGGAAAATCCGCTTGAGACCGGAGTTAAACCGGGTCCACAATGGCAATTGCACATTTGCAAACTTTGTGAACGTCATTAACGACACATTTAAAGTTGGCGATGATGATGATGATGATGCTGATCGTGATTAAGCTGAGAATGAAGATGAAGTTGGTAACTGAGTGCTAGTAGTAGTGACGGAGATAATGTCGATGCCGCTGCTGACAGTAGTGGTGGTGGTAGTTAAATTAGGCTGAAACTTTTTAAATGGCACAAGTGCCGCTTGCCTGCCAGTCGCCGTTGGAGTTGTATTTAAATGTCGCTATGCGCCCAAGTCTGCCTCATGGCGGTCACTTGTTTTCGCTTCTCCAAGTCCAAGTCACTCTGCTCCACTCCAACTCAACAGCCTCACTCACTCATTGGGTATATACCAAGTCCACTGAGCCAACACTTCAATAGTGTTTCTCTTTTGTGCTGAAAAAAAAGAAGAACAAAAAAAGATTATTAAAAACTTTAACATTCAAATACTTTGTGTCTTTTGGGAGGTTTTCTTCACCTTTCTGGTTGCTGGGATTTCTTTATTTATCTTTGAGTTTTTTTTCTGTTTTTTGTTTTGTTTTATACCTTCTTCAAGTTTTGGTGGGTTAATGACGCCGCTCGATGGGAGTTGTTTTTTTCTCGCCACTTAAAATTTGCGAATTCATTGTAACCATTTATTAATAATTATCGTTTTTGTGCAAAGTTGACCGTTGTCTTCGAGTTTCATGCCAAGTGGACTGTTGTCTTCGAGTTTCACGCCTTTTTGCTTTCTGGTCCATGCAGGGGAAAGGAGGAGTATGCAAGAATACTTGAGTACTAGTGAAAGTTTCGAAATCTTGTGCTTAAGCAAGTAGTCAAAAGTCGTATGCAATATACTCGTATATATATATATATATGTGTGTGTGTGTGTGATCCGCCATCTACAGCGATTTCACTTTTATTGATATTGATCACTGAGAAGCCAAAGATAATATTCCTGAAGTACCTGAATTTTTGTATACAATCTTTAAGATGAAAGTAAATTGGAGAAATGTTGACACAGTGGGTATTCGCAGACCCCATTAAAGTGCTTTAACGTTGAATAAATAAATCTGATAATCTGACTATGGCCACGTAACATTAAACAGGTGGGGCACCGACTATAACACAGATGCTTCTTACGTTATAAAGATGTTCAAATCGCAGTAGAGCACACAGCAATTAATCGAATAAGTATTTCTTCACTGTGTATAAACTACATTTATAAAGGGTGTTCCAACAATAACGCAAGATTTAAATGACTGATGCAGCAATTGAATTGTTTCTCTGGCTGTATGTGGTGCCCTCTTGTTGGAACCACATGCCCTCCACATTCATTTCTTCAATTCTTGGCACGAAAAAACTGGTTATCATTTCACGATACCGAACACCATTGACTGTTTGCGCTTGACATGCCTCATTTTCATAAAAAAAAGGTTCAATGATTCCTTCAGCCCAAAATCCACATCACACAGTGACACGTTGAGGATGCATTTGCTTCTCGTGAATCATTCGAGGATTTTCCTCACCCCAAATGCGACAATTCTGCCTATTGACGAGCCATCAAGATGGAAATGGGCCTCGTCACTGAAGATGATTTTGTCGGCAAAATCAGCAATTTCATGTTGTCTCTCTAATACCCAATTGCGTGTTTGCGTGATCAACTAATTTACAAATGTGGGGAAAAATATGGTATATTAAATTATTTCACAATATGTTTTGTTCAGCATAAGTGACCAACCGAATGAAATTGAAAACATTGCTAACAAAGTTCAAAAAAGCTGATACGATAACACGATTGTATACCCAAAGATGCCACTGCTGGTGGGCATTTTTTGTTAGCGGGTGGTAAATGATGGTGGTGAGCACTAACATTTGATTCATTCAGATTTGGAAATCTTGCTTTGATGTTATCCCATAAGTAATGAGTCATATTGATTAATATTATTAAGTGTATTTATGCAGAGATGCCATTAATGGTTTTAAATTAGAAGAGGCATGTCGAATCGTTGGGCCCAATGAAATTTGAAGAAAACAATTCTGTGAGTTAATTATTTTGGACGGCGGCTTAAGAGAAGAGACCATGACAATTATTGGTCATGACGGAGCTTGGTCAGTACCCATCCAAAATGAGATCATAATATCAAAATCATCGCTAAAGGACAATAAAACTGCAAGAATTGGTGGCTTGCCGGCTCAGCTTTTTAAGGCCAGTGGCAATAAAGTGATAGTTGGTATACATCAGATCTTAAACACAAGTTGGCCCAATAAGTGGATGTCCAATTATTGAAATCTAAGTAAGTGAATTCAAATCCTCTGTTGGAAAAAAGGCTATTTAATTGTTTGTACCAACTATCGATGTACCTGTCTTTTATCTGTCACTCATTAGATTCTGCCATGTGTGTAAGTGAAAGACTAGAGCCTATTTTATCGAACCTGATTTGACCTCAGCAGTGCGGCTTTAGATTAGATAAATTCACAACTAACCAAATATTAACGCTACGCCAAATCCTGAAGAAAAGCCCAGAAAAACAGACTTAAACTTATCACATTTGCGTGGACCATAAAGCTGTCTCCGACTATTCCATACAGTACGCATTGTAGGAAGTCACGGGCGTAGTTAGTATTTAGGCGATGTTTGTACGCCTTTATGGTGTAATACTGACCGGTGCGAAGTCTGTAACTTAATAAAAGCTATTTGATACTTGCACACACCGAATATATAATTGTCATTGGCCAAAAACTATGAGATGTTACTGCAATCTTCTCAAGCATTGAAAAGTAATTAACAGAAGAAAAGAAAACAAGTCTCTACTTCTTTCGGACGTTACGAAAACGTTAATAAATATAAATTTGAATTTGTCGACGAATAAATCTACTAACGATATCAGTTTGGAAATCAAGTGAAGACTGTTACCATGAGTGCTGGGCATTTAATGATAAAGCTCTCTTTCAGCGAACAAGTATCGATCAGTTTCAGGCTTTAGTTTGACCTGCTTAGCCGTATAGCGCAGAATCTTGGATTATGACAAAAGTGAAGTAATCAATTCAGTTTTGGAGGGAAGAAATATATGGGATGACTATCATTAACGGAGACGTCCGGCGTCGTATGAACCATGAGATGTGTGATCTGCATACCGACATCGACGTGGCCAAGTGCATTCAAGTTCAATGACAATGCTGCGCCATTAAAAATCTTCGACAATGAACTTGGTGACTGTGTCAGAAGAACAAGCTGGCTTTTGCTGTTAAAATCTGGTGTGACAAATCGGAGAAATAGCACAGCAGTATAACACGAGGGCGGTCCCAAACCTAGCCAACCTAACAAAAAAGACCCAAAAAAGTTAAAAAACAATTTTCTTTATTTTTCAACATAATCTCCTTTTAGCTCGATACGCTTTTTCCAGCGATATTCAATAGTCTCTATACTCTGTTCATAGGAAAAACTGTCAAACTCCTCAAAATATCCATTAACCGCAGACTCCACTTTTTTATTGTTGGCAAATTTTTTACCACCGAGCCGTTTTTTAATTCCAGTACACTGCTTTGATAGCTCCTTAGTCTCAGGTGTGAAGTGGTGGACCCATGTCTCAGTCTATGTCTGGACGCAAAAATTTGGCTTTATTGCGGTAAAACATCGTCAAAGACTCTACTGAAACATCTTCGCGACGCTGTTTTTTGCTCTATTGGTCGACCACTACGGTGTTCGTCTTGGCAGCTCGTACGGCCTCGTTTAAACTCTGCTACCCAATATTTTGCAGCCATAAATGAAGGAGCACTCTCACTTAGAGTAGAATCTGGCTTAATATTGATTGGATTCAGATCTTTCAAATGTAAATATTGAATTACATAACGGTGATCAATTTTTTTCAATGTTTACATGACACCTTGAAAACTAAAGCATGTTGCCACTTTTAACCAAAATAATTTTTTCAAACTACTGGCACTATCTATACGTCAGATCGACTAAATTGTAGGTAACACTGTCTATCTACTAACAGCCGTCTAAATAATTGAGTCAGTGATAAATAATTGCAATGTGTCAAACAATTTGATTATGAATACAGAAATCAAAAATTATACATACTATTTACTGTTAATATGGATCTATCTTAATGAAATCCTTTTGCATTTTTGGCGTTGTGTTTCTGCCCCCGACGTGGTAAAAAACAGGACGGTTTTTATTTTCGTACTCTCAAATCGAGCTATATTACCGGCTGGATTTCCCCCCTTGTAAGTAACAACTTTATCTTTTGCCAAAGTCGTGAAGACAGGGAACTTTTTCATCGCCGTACAAAAGTTTATAGAGCCGTTTATTTTCATTCGGCAGCACTTATTCCAACAGCCTAGATAATACATATTATATAGTTATCTTCCACAATCCAATCGCATAGTATTACATATAAGTGTGGGATATTTGTGCAAATTCATGCGACCCAGTCAACTTTTCATTAAGATTCACATGCGTGCATTGTTTAGTTTTCCCACATGCTGTTGCGTTCAATTATTCCGCAATGCAATTCATTATAATTCACCCTATTTTTCAGACTCTAATTACTCATATTTACATATATTACAACCTGTTTTTTTGTTTTTTGTTCCTATGGTTTCTGGTTATTCTGCTCATTTTAATTTATGACTTTTTAATAACCGCTGAAAGTATTTTACTAATGTTCATAAGAGCAATTACTTAAACTACCCTCCTACCACCTCGCCTGTATATTTTGATAACGTTTGTGCTAAAGTGTCAGTTTTAACTGAGTTTCCTTAATATGAGATCTTAACTGATTTTGGAATTTGTAGCAAACAGTTTACAAAATATCCTGCAGCCATTGCGGTAGCCACAAAATGTTTTCTTAGCTTTTTCGTCTATTTTTGTTAATGCTTTTTCAACAATATTGAATATAAGTTTTTGTGTAATTTGGCAAATTATGTATATCAGTCGGAAAAAGTCTTGAGGTACCAAATTGTAACTGGTTTATTGGGGTTAAGACTGGCTGCTCTTTGTGTTTTTATTTTTGAATGGTGGTGATTTTGGGGAATGTGAACAAAAAATTTTTGCTGAAGTGCCTATTTGATCGATGGTTTATAAACGTAAAATATGTAATATTTTGTTTTTTTTTTCTTTTTTTTTTGTTTTTGGAATAACTTTAGTTGGCTGCTCTGTAATTTATGGTTGGCCAACGAAAAGTGGGTGGCCAACAATAAACTGTAAATACCAATTTAACGAAAGAATATGTTTAAGCAGTGTTGAGAATAGCTCTTATAAGTACTTCAAAAGAAAATGTGACATATCTGAAAGGGAGTGAATGACAAGCAACAGGAACAACACGATGTTTGTATCATCGTGATGATATCACTTTCGGAAATGTATCTGTTATTTAGATGGGTTTATTTATTTAGTGGTTTCAAAACCGCCGGTCCGGCAAGGCTGTCTGTTAAATACCTATCATTTAAAGTGTTACTTATTTAGTGAAAGATTTATCAACACGGATCGTTTATCAACCGAATAACGCACAAAAATAAGTTAAACTTACTATGAAAGTGTTGGTGGGCTTTCAATTGAACACGATTTTCTCTAGCGATGGAGCTCATTTCTCATTTGGTGGTTACGTCAACAAGGAAAATTGTCACTTATTGGGTCTCGGAGAACCCAAAAGTAATTGTGAAAAAGCCATTGTATACGGAAAAAGTGATCGTTTGGTGGCCATTATGGTCTGGAGATACCATTTGGTTGTGTTTTTCCGAAAACTATCTTAAAAGGAGGTGGTCATTTAAATGATGTTGTATTGCGTACATAATGGCAAGGTCCAAACATTATTATGAAATAGAAGTTCCATCAAAATCATAGCTTTGTATGTATTTTATTTAACTTTACTTGAAATTGAAGAATGGATAGCAATGTACCTTTATTCGAAAGAATGAAGATACGTAATTTGATGCAAAAATGTAACATCTAGAAGGAAAATGTCAAATATTTTTTGACTAAATGTGTTTCATGTGGTTCTAAGTCGATTGTGCGATGTACGTTTATCCAGCTGGTTGGCTGAAGAACACGCTAATTGCAGTAGACGTTTATGACACTGCTTAAAATTGTGTGCAGCTTAATATTGTGGCGGAACACAGCCGGCTATTATATATGTATATATTGACTCACATCTTCTTATAGTTCTCATACAAATTAGCAGATTTTCCGAAATTCGGTTTCACTCTCAGTTTCAGTTTTCCTAGCCCAATCATTGCGGTAACCTATTTTTTTTTTTTTTTTTTTTTTTTTTTTGAATTATTTTTACCATACTTGGCAAAACTTCCAACAAATCGAAAAATCGACGTCTCTTACTATGCCTCCCATATACCTAACGTACTTAATGTGATGTATGCGAGTACATTCTTATGGTCATATCTTTTATTCAATTAAGAGTTTACTAAAGATATTACTACAGATTAAGAGTTCAATAAAAATAAGGTCTGGGAATGAAACGAGAGCTCATTACCATGCCCCTTCTGATGCCTCCCATACAAATTGTCTGATTTTTGAAATGCAATCTTTCGCCAATAGTTTACAATTAGAAAGCTTTACAAGCCTAAGTTTCCGCCCAATATGTTGGCCTACATTTCTCTATAAAAATCGACTAGGTGACAGTGTCCTTACTAAAATTGCTCATATAACTGACCGATTTGACACATACTTTATTAGCTCAACATCCGTTAAGCAGTTGTACTAAATTTAGTTACGTAGCGAAGCAAGGTGAACACGGTAGATTCAAAAAATGCAATCCATACTTTCTTTTTCCAAAAACCAAAAGTAAGCATGAAACATTAATACTGTTGCGAGCATTATATCATAATACAGGATTATCCATTCAGTGATTTCAAAACCCCTGGTCTGGCAAGGTTGACAGCTGGTTAATACCTGTCATCTGAAGTGTTATTTATTTAGTTTGTCATTACGAATGTGTCATGTTTAGTTTGCCATTTACGAATATGGATCGTTTAATAACCGAAGAACGCTTAAAAATATTTCAAATTTACTACAAAAGTGGTGATTTAAACGTGTGCACTTTTCTTGCATTACGGGGTGATTATGGTCCTCATATTCGCCCTACTGTACTAAGAATTGGCAGGATTATAAAGAAATTTGAAGAGATTGGAAGCGTTACAGATGTGGTCAGGCCTGTGTATAATCACAATGCCTGCACTGCCGAAGATATCGCATCTGTTAGTACAATTGTGGCGGATAATTCATATTTCAATACAGAGCGCTATGGCCGTATGATAACCGACTGTTTTTGGTTTGCTATTGAACATTATGAACTGGATGACATGTCGTTTTAACAAGACGATGTCACGAGCCACACAACACGACCGATTTTGGCTTTATTGCATAATAAGTTTCCATAAAGCCTATGTTTTGGCGACGTCAATTGGTCACCAAGATCATGCAATTTGACGCCGTTAAATTTTATTTGTGGGACTGCGTCAAAGACCATGTTTACGTGGATAATTCCCAAATGTTGGAGCATTTGAAAATCAACATTCATCGAGTTATTGCCGAGATATCGCCAGAAATGTCTTCTTCTTCTTTTTACGTGGCGACTGGAATAGACAGCTTTATCTATTATACGCCGCCCGCAGAAAATAATTCCAAGCGCTTCGATCTTCTGCGCTTCTCCTCCAACTCGTCACACCAAGCTTCAATAGTATTTCAGAAACCTGGTCCTTCCAACGGAGTTTTCGTCGCCCTGTTCTGCGCCGTCCATGGAGTTCGTTGCCGAAAACTTTCCGTGCCGGAGCATTTGGCCCAGCCAACGCAATCGCTGTATATTAATGCGTTTGACCACGTCGATGTCGGTATATAACTCATACAGCTCATTGTTCATACGACGCCGGAGTATTTTGCTCTCGAAAACTGCCAGTACTGATTCGTCTGCTTGCGTCATAACCCAGGATTCTGCGCCATATAACAAGACAGGTAGAACCAACGTCTGGTATAGTCGGATTTTTGTTTGTCGAGAGAGGGCTTTGCCATTGAATCGCTTACTTACTTAGCCCATAGTAACATCTGCTAGCAAGCAATACTCTCCTCTTTATCTCCATGCTGACATCATTTGTTTTGTTTATAGCGCAACTGAAATAGATGAATTCTTCTACCACTTCAAAATTATAGCTGTCAACGTTCACATAGCGTCCCAAACGAGTAGACTCTTTGTTCGTTGAAACCAATAACTTTGTTTTGTCCTCGTTTACCACCAGACCCATTTTTGCTGCTTCCTTCTCGATGCTTGAGAAAGCTGCAGTAACATCTCACAGTTTTCGCCCAATAATGTCTATGTCATCTGCATATGCGAGTAACACATGGCTTTTATTGAAGACATTAGCAGTTGTGTTAACTGCAGCTTTCCTCAGTATGCATTTCAGCAGTACGTTGAAGAGGTCGCACGATAGTCTGCCACCCTGCATAAATCCTGGTTCGGTGTAAAAAGACTCGCTTAGATCTTTGCCTATCTTTACTGAAGACTTCGTGTCAGTCAGCGTCATCCTACAAAGACGTATAAGGCCTCATACAATTTTTGCCGTATCGGGCTATCGAAGGCAAAATTGTATGAGTCCATGTCCGAGTTTGGAATCACTGCGAAGCTTATAGGTTGACGCTGACTGACACGAAGTCTTCAGTAAAGATAGGCAAAGATCTAAGCGAGCCTTTTTACACCGAACGAGGATTTATGCAGGTCAACAGTCTACCGTGCGACCTTCGATTAAGTAAAGTACGAAAAAGTAATCGAAAACTACCCCAAAAGGATCCATTGTATTTCGTACATAATGGCAAGGTGCAAGTATTGTAATGAAATAAAAATTTCATCGAAATCATAGCTTTCTGTATGTTTTATTTACCTTTATTTTTGGAATCGAAAAATGGTTAGTCCGCCATAATTATTCTTGAATCCATGATCAAAACTAAGACCTTGATTGTCCGTGTCAGTCTTTTTAAATTGAATTTATCTTATTTTGATTTCTGGAATGATATGACTCATTTCATACTGAATTCGAGACACCGACCCATCGTTTTAGCTGCAAAATACTGGGATATGGTGCTATTTGAACGCTTTTATTATTTAAGTTTTAGCAAATTTCCTGCTACATTTCAGTTGGCGCTATTTTTTGCAACTTATTAACATTAACGGCTGCAACTTCACAAATAGTTGAATTGTAAAACTATTTATGCTCCTACATTGTAAATTATCAAAATGATATCTCTTAAAGCGCAACATTTTTCTATTTTAGTACCCTAATTTTTCATTTATATATAAACTATGTTATCTGGCCGCAAAATAGGAACATTATTTTTTTTTTATACATTTTCTCATTATTTTAATAAATTTATTATTTCACGAAGTGATCTCAGACACGCAGCTTTAATATTTTTCACATCATTTTTTCAAATGTATAAAAAAAACGAGCGAACAAATTAAGTTTCCATCGTCGCTCAGTAACCGCCACCATTAAACCTGACATGCCTTCTATTTAGAGATGAAGATGAAGCACCTACCGGGAAAAGGCATTTTCGAAACACCAAAGTAATACAGAAAACGGTGGAAAAATCCTCTGCATGGTCACACTGCCATAGTTGTTGAATGGAGCCATTGAGTGAGTAAGTGAGTATGAGTCGTGGTTTTTTATACTTACTGTTCGATTCATTGGGAATGAACGAAAAAAAAGAAACAGGCATGAAATTACTTCCACACTATTAAACATAATCAGCAGCAAAACATCAATGGGAAAACATTTTCACAGCGTAGCTCAGACTGCCGCAATGGAGGGGGCAGCATTCCAATGTTAACACCAGCAAAAACACACACACATACAGCCACGGACGGATCTGATGGACTTGACGATTGCGATGGTGTTGGCAAAAGGAGCCATTTCACTGCACTAGGTGAGGTGCACAACAGTTAGTTTTGTGGCTCATCGTTTACTGGCATATGAAATCATCGTCATGGAATGGTTGGCTGCTTGGATGCACCATCCAAGTGATGGCCATTGAGGAAGGTGTGAATTTTTGTGTGCTAAATTTATGAAGATTCATAATTTTCATGTACAAGTACAACACCTATTTGTAGTACATACAACGCAAAAAGCGGATGGGGTTCGAATTTTAACCCCTTTGTGTAATAAATTTGAGATTTTGCAGTACCACAACTCTCCAGCACGCCTCACTGGAGATCACGAAACCTGGCAAAAGCCAAAGATAAAAATAGGAAATTGAGTGGTAGTGGTTGTTGTGGTGCATAGATAATCAGTAGTCGATTCCTGCGTACAAGTGAGAGGCGTTCAAGCTGGCCAACAGTGCGTTTGAAGATATTGTAACACTTTGCCCATCACACTTTCATGTACAGGGTTGCCCATATTCGACGGACCCATGTTTTTAAAAAAA
>JAHXMU010000103.1:1168545-1265437 GCA_019455685.1 Philornis downsi | reverse complement strand
TGGCGTTGCCAGATGGGTCCGTCGAATATGGGCAACCCTGTAATATTTATTACAGATTTAAGTATGCAAATGTAACAACTTACACAATATAGCGGCGCATCATTAGGTTATTGAAATTTTGGAACTGAAACCAGTTTTTTTATTCCTCCCACAGCTTCTTCTCTTCCAATCCACTGTCTGTGTGAGTCTGTCTGTCTGTACTGGAGCTTTTAACAACCATATAATTATAACTGAAAACAAGCGAACTAAAACTCTCCACTAGCCAATCTAAAGAGTAGGTCAACTACGCTGTTTGAAGTAGTCACAACAGCAACATCTTCATGTCTACCTAGATATTGCCATGTTTCGCGTTCTTTTTTTTTTTTTTTGTGGCTGCATTTGTAAGACCCCAAAATGAACGTTTAGTGTTAAATTTATGCAAATCATGACATGTTTAGTTAAAATGCATAAATCAATTTCTCGTTTTACAAAAGAGTTCTAGTATTTCTTACCCAGTTATTTTCGTTTATTTCCCTAACCTCCCACAATATTGAAAAGTCTCTTGCATTGCCAGCAATTTCATTGAATTCAACTGAAACCCAAAACTCAAATGGAAAAGTGTAGTGTTTGTCTTGCTAACTTTCATCCATAAATTGTGAAGCTAAAACGAAATGGAGGTCATTAGGTGAGACTCATCTTCGTTTTTCTGTGTTTATCTTTATTTTTTTTTTTTTTTTTTGTTTTGTGGAAGACATGTAGCAGCCAACAGAAAGATGCATGTCTCTCTTTAAATGTTGATTTTGCGGCAGCGGAGTGTGTCACCGCCACCAGCACCCAGCATCTGCATCATTATCGTCATTATCGTGGGTAATAATAATATTACCGCCACCATCACCTCCACCATATTCAACATTTATGTTGCAACAAATATGCGCCATATGTATCTTTTAAATGTCCAAAAGTTATATGATAGTGTTTGCCTTCGGAAAAAAACAAACAAAAACATTTTCTATGTCTTTCTTTTTTCAGTTCATTGTCTTAAGGTGTCATGCTGTGTTGAACATCGTACATAACCGATAATTTCATTTTGGCGCATTTCTTTGCTGATCGACCCCCCACCACCTACACGTTCAGCCCCTAACGTGAAGAGTTTGTCATTTGTTGGATATCACGATTTTTGTTTGTTTTAACAATTTATTTAATATTGTTGTCATACAGAATGATATAAAATAACAAACATTCCATTGTATTGCAATTATCTATGATCAATTGTAAGATTGTATTTGGGATAAGTGGTAGAGTTTTTGTGCTTTTCATAGAGAAAGTTCCTTTGTGATCATTTTTATATACTGTAAATGGCGAGTTTACTGAGACAGCATTTTGTTTAATAGACTCATTACGTCATGAACAGCAAAAGGAATTTGAGTTACCAAAATGGTATTAATTGGCTTTGGTTTCCCGAGAAAATCAGAATTTTATTTGAGAATAAAAGACTAATGTAGGCTTAGAGACGGCACCTCATAATCAGTGTTGCCAATTTAGTTTTTTTTCCAGTCCGATTTAGTTTTTTTAATTTGTTTAATGGCCATTTTTCTGACTTTTTATATAAATTTCTTAGATTTTTTGTGCTAAGCATACTATTGAAATTTTTTACAGTATAAAGAAAGTCTAAAATATTTCTACGAAAAATTACTACAAAAGTATTTAACTTAAAGAAAAATCTTGTGTGTAAAATGACTGCGGAGGAATTAAAAAATCTCACATTCAGAACGCCAGTTTTCGAGTCATTGCAATCAGAGATAGGTGAAATAGCTGGGATAGATCTTCAGAAAAGTACAAGTTATTCAAACACAGACAAATATATTAAAAAATATAAAAAAACGAGTATATTAAACAATATAAACAAGACTGACCCCGATACCTCAAAATTAGTACTAAAACCTAATAGCTACAGAAAATCTAATTAAATAATCTAGTTTTGTTTGAAATTTTTCCTTTTGATTTTCCCTACTGATAAAGAATGAATGAAGATTTCATACATTCCCTAATGAAATATCAACTAAAAATTACCACAAGAGTATTCAACTTAAAGAAAAACGATATGATGTGGAAAAATCTTGTGTGAAATTATGACTCTGTAAAGGAATTAAAGAATCTCAGTTTCAAAACCTCAGTTTTCGAGCCATTTATGCGCGCAGAAATAGATCAAAATGTTATTGTGTTGAAAAATAAACAAAATTATTCCCAACTTTTTTGTACCTTCTTTGCTAGGTCGACTAGTTTTGGGACCGCCATCGTAAACAGAGCAGAATTTAGTGCATGAAAGAGAGATGAATCTAGGAAAATATGAGTTAATTTGAATGGGAAGTATCATCATATGTGATGTTTTATATTTAATCATAGATTACGATCTAATCCAAACAATAACAGCTTAAGAAACTGTAGTTTACGAATTAGCGTTTACAAGAGAAAACTAAGATTTCGATAAATCAATCAATTTGTGTGGCAGGTACCCGAAAAGGACTATCAATGCGGTCCGTTTTAATTCGTAAAACTGAGTTTATCAAACGCATAATATGTGCCAAATTTGAGTAAATTATGTGCAGCTGCTGGGAAAACAGGAAGCAACGAATACATGGATTAAACAAGTAAATTTGTATGGGAGATACCAGAAAGGGCGTTGTTATCAAACATTATGAAGCAAACCACTAAGTAAAAATTTAGTTTGCCTCTTGTCTATCGATTAGAAGTTACAGAGGGAAAACTGAATTCCGCAAAGCCACTCAATTTGTATAGGAAGTCCTAGAGTGGGCGTAGCAGTAGGCAGCAATATAACGATGCGATTCGTTTTCATTCTCAGACCGCTAAAGTGTATAAAATTTTACTGAGTTTTGTATAACTGGATCAAATATATGAACATATGAATATATGAGTTGAAGCGGTTATTTGCATGAGAAGTACCACAAGGAGCGCGGTTTATCGGTCGATTTTTTTCAAATGTTATCAAGCATAACAGTTTGCTACTGCCTGCCGATTAGGATACATAGGGGAAAACCGAATTTTGAAATTCGGCTAGTTTTCACGGCGGGTATCGGATGAGGAGTTCCAATGTAGCCTAGTTACAATCCTCGCCTACGGTCTGGCAAAATATTGGGCTGTACCAAGTTTTACAAATAGTTTCATACAGTTTCTACCAGCCAGCCGGTCAAAAGGACACTGCTCAGTCAACTTAAAAAGTCATGAAACACAGTTGGTCAAAACAAACTTGGTACTTTAGACTTACTTCTGAGTGTTATACTTTTGCCGCATCAAATAATACATAGCTTCATTCCTTCGGATGGAGATATAAAAACTAGTCTCAAGTTTAAGAGACCATGTCCAAGTTTGAAATCAAATTCCAATCGCAAAACGTTGACAAAAAATAGTGTTATTCAGGATGAAAATGAGGCTATTATAAATAAATACGCTTTTTTTATGAACCGGAATAGAAATATATCTTTTATTATATTTTGTTAAAGGGAACTTTCCAATCTATGTCCTAAATCTCACGCATTTTATTGTCTTTTATGATTTGGCATAATACAGGCGCGAATTATGTCCATTCATTCCCTTCACTTGGAATCCTTTTTTACATGGTAGACTTCAATTAGTTTCTGAATATTATTTAAAAATTGCAATTATACCAAAACAACAAACTTAAAACGTTTGTCCAATTTGTGAAAAGTACAAGATTTTGTTTTAATTTGTATAGAAAAAATCAGAGTTTGTCTCAGGTGCAAAAGTATGTTTTTTTTTTATTTTCAAGGAAATTTACTTGATTTTAATCGCTCTTATTTTTTCACTGAGGAACAAACCATTTCTTTGAAATTAAACTGTATCGAATGCATCTATTTTTTTCCAACACATCACATTTATACGAAATTTGAAGTTGGTATTATGAAAAACTGCAATTCTAAATGAACTGAAATAGTGAAATTCAGAATTTTTTTTTGAATTTCATAAGTATTTTTTGCTTTACGTGATATCACCAAAGGAAAATTCTTAAATAGGCTACTATAGTGCATCCTATACATTTTTTTCTAAACTAATGTTGTCGCCGGTTTTTAAATGTTTAACAGTTAAAGAGTGCAAAGTTATTATTTATTTTCAAAGAGACCTTTAGTTTACTAGATCAAACGATGAATATTTTTTAAATATTCATCGCGTTTGATTCAGAAATGAAGTCCACACTTCATGTAAGCCGAAATGTGGGGAATATGGCCCCCTTTCCAATAAACTTCTAACATTGTATTAAAATTGAAATCAGTGTTGATAACAAAGTATTATATTATTAGAATGAAATGAATCGTATTAGAATTACACTTTCATTATAACCAAGAGACAATCTGAAAATCGAAGGCCATTGCCATTCAATCAATTCAATTTTTTTTAATATCGTGCCGCACCCTTCATCATACAATTAAAAACAAAAACCAAAACTTCATAACTCCCATTGAATATATGGGAGGCTTCGACATATGTAATTACATGATGTAACTATAGAATTTTACTCTACGCACAGTGATAATTTCAACCTACATATCCTTCACTTTAGCACTGCCATGTGATAATTAAAGCTAATATAACTTTTCTTTCTCTTTTCAGGTATGAACACCAGAGTATTGAATATTACTTTTACTGGTAATGTATTATATATTGACATTAACAATTATTATATTATTAAAATCAATTTTTTTTTGTGGCCCTGTATCAGAGAAGAACGACGTGTTAGCATAATGATTTTGTCGAAACAACGTGAATTTGCCCACGATTTTAATCTTTTATATAAACAGCATCTCTACTCTCTGTATATTATATTATTATTTGTTGATGCCTTCGAGCAAGGAGCTTGGTTTATTTCTAGATCGACAATTACGGTAATATTAAAGATTTCGAGTTTAATAATGTGCTACTTTGCATAGAATTATAGCGCAAAATTATTGGATTTTAGTATCTTAGTGGTTCTCGTATAAATACCTGGGGAATTCCCTGGAAAATTGCTCTAATTTTCTCTCATTATTTTGCGTCAGCGAAGTAAACAAAGTTTGCGAAACAAATAAATAATCGTACGTCCGAGGACGCAAAAATAGTCAAACAGTTTTACAATCCGGCTTGGAGGTTATTTTTCAAGTTTACTTTTATGTTTACGTTACTTCCTATCCAGAAAACATATCCGAAATGAACATGTTTCCATCCTTGATCGCATTTTTGGTTTATGGATTTAAATATAAATTGAGTATTGGAAATATTGAAGACAAAATTTGTGTTGTTTAAAAACTTCACCAAATGCGTATTTCGTGTTTTCTGTTCAAATTTCAGATTATAAATTACAAAAAGTATATAGAAAAGATGATGTTTAAGTAGAAATTCTATATTTTATCACATTACCTAGAGAGCTCTTATATATTTGATGGTTATTTAAGTAGAACCACCAATTTGTAGCATTCAATATCTGGCACTAATAGATTTAAAAAGTTATATCCAGTTGTTGGAACAAATCCGCAACTCATGTTTTTTGTACGTTTTCCCTTTCTTTGTTTTTTTTTATTATTTTATATATTTGTTTTTCTTTATAACCGCCGCCAAAAATTGATAAGAACCGACTAATTAATTCGGCGCAATAGAACGTGCATCTTTTTTTGCGGGGTAGAAAAGGTGCGGGCGGGGGTGCGCCTACATCTGACTTCATAGCAAAGCTCGCATTTGCTAATGAAATGCTTAATCGATTTTCCAATTTTGACAATATCCTTTCCTCTGACGAGGCTCATTTCCATACATTTAGCTTTACGAACTGAGAATTAGTTTTCAATATCTCTATTTATTTCATTAAATTTTCTTCTAATTTGTCTCCTGATTATGTGAATATTTGCATTATGCGATTTTTCGACGATTTTCGATTTTAAAATGGAGATTTTTACTTACATTTTAAAAAAATTTAACGATTTTGATCAACATCCTAAGCGCATACATTAGTCCATTTATCTTAGATGATAATCCAAAAATAGGAGTCAATTTCCCATTACGAATACTCTTGACTCAAGTAGTTCCGTTGACTAAATCTAGTAATAAATATGCATACAGTGGACATAACAAGCTCATTTACGACTTCCACTTCCACTAAATATTTATTTTTTTTGGAATTCATGGTATTTAGGACGATTTTTAAATGTCTGTAGGTAATCGAAATTAGTAGGTAATACAAATTATAGCCCAACAGATGCTATCTATCATATGTTATTTTATTACTTAACTTAAATTAACAAAAAAAGTCTTTGAAGCGTCACCTTTAAACAAAAATTAAAAGACTTAAGAATGAAATTTTTGCCTTAATTTATGACATGAGAAGGTCAAACTTCAAAACAAATTGTTAAACAGTATTTAATACTTATATAAAATTATACAATTCTCTCATTCTCAGTTCGATCCAATATCTATATGTGCACATAAAAGCAAAATATTTGCAATTTGTTTATTCAAGTATCAGAAGTATTATGAAAGTCAAGCAAGCAAATTTATTTATGTTTGCAATTTGTTTTGCATTAAGTGTCACTTCCCAAGGACCAGACTTAATAAATTACATGCAAATGTACATTTTTCATCTCAATACATTTTCAATTGGCTCTTATTAGCCACCATGCTAATAACAATTTATACTAATCAAACAACAAACACACAAATATGCGAAATAATTAAAAGCGTGACGTCTTAGTAAAATCATTATGCAGTCTCAATTTCCAATCGCACAAGAAATCGACTGCAACATAAAATGTTTGAGAAAATATTTATAGATTTGCATAACATGCAACACAAATGCTACAAAATGCAACCAACGTATTGCCGATAATTTCTTAATGAATTTCAGTAATTTGCAAATGGGCATTCGAAGCATACAATGTTGTGTTGCATAAAGCTTCGCTCACAGACTTGATAGCAACATTTTCTGGGTGTGTTCATTCAACGTACGCGACGTTGATCCATTCTTGCAGACAAAAAAAAAAAAAGCGAAATGAAAACTTGGTTTTAGGTTGCTGCAAATGACAAGAAAAACAGGTGTTGACAATTTATGAAAAGACTAGCGGAAAGAACCGTAAAGAATTGCTTCTATACTCATTTCTAATAAATATTTAATTAACAAGCCAGACAGGCAAAAAAAAAAGGGACAGACATTTGCGATTTTAACAGTTACAAATATATTTTTTTCTTTTGCTTTTATCTGCGATGAAAAATTGTTCATAATTTGTTGTTCTGTTTTATTTTTTTTTTATTTCCAATTCGTAATCGTCTGTAAGTACTATGAATTCAATGTGAAACCAGCAAACTTTGAAGTTCAGAATTAACATATTGTTCGACTTGACCCCCTTTTAGTGGTATCACGCCTTTTAAGTTTGTGGATCATAACAGAAAACTCTATTTTGTCGTGTGTGTGTTTGTGTGTATTTGATTGGCAGAGTGTGTGAGTGTGCTGTCTTGCGATGTTTATAAATGCATTCAACGTTAAATCATGTGGCATAGTGATGTCAGTTGGTGTGTCGCTCTTATGACTACATTTGTACAGAAAAAAAGCGTGCTTTGCGTGACATCTAACACGAGTCTGGGGTGTCATTTCAGTAACCAAGCAAAAAATTTTGGGATGGGCACTGAAAAATGTTGTCTTGACTGTTGTTGTTGGCAATCTATTAGAATCTGACAAGATTGGCAAATCAAATCTCATAGGATTTGTTATTGCTGTAGTAATTATTATCTGAAAGCAATAAAAATTATTTGTGATTTTCGGGCATGAGTTTATTTTTTAAAAATAACATCATCTAAATGGTGACCCTCTCTACGACGGCACTCCTCTAACCGCAAACGAAAATTATTGAAAACTTTCTTCAGTAATACTGGTGTAATGGCTGCCATTTCACCACGGATATTCTCTTTGAGCTGAACGATGTTTCTTGGATTATTACTGTAGACTTTGTGTTTGAGGTATCCCCACAAAAAAAAAAGTCAAGAGGCGTCAAGTCTGGACTACGTGGGGGCCATGGGATATCACCTCTTTTCGAAATCAGTCTGCCAGGGAACATCTGCTTCACCACCATGGAGTCATTTGATGTGTGACAGGTAGCTCCATCTTGTTGGAACCAAGTTCTGGAATTCACTATTCTTGAACTTTCAATTTCCGGAGCCAAAAATCCGTCCAACATCTCAACGTAGCGTTCCGTATTAACTGTGACGTTTTGGCCCCGCGCATTTTCAAAGAAAAAAGGACCAATTATTCCTCTGCCAGAGATTGCTGCCCATACTGTCACTTTAGGACTATGCAATGGTTTCTGGTGTTTAATTTTGGGATTTTCACTGTTTCAGTAACGACAATTTCGACAGTTTACCAACCCATTCATAAGGAAATGAGCCTCGTCAGAGAAAAGGATATTGTCAAAATTGGAAAATCGATTAAGCATTTCATTAGCAAATGCGAGTCTTGCTATGAAGTCAGACTCTTTCAATTCTTGTGTTAATTGCAGCATATATGGATGCAGTTTAAGATCCAATGTTAAAATTCGTTGCAAACTTCGTCGCGATAATTGTAAGACAGACGATCTCTTGCGAGTCGACATTTGTGGATTTCTTCGTACTGACTCCATAACTCTCTCAACATTGTCTTCGGTCCTAGATGTTCTTGGGCGACCATTTGCTTGCGGTTTAAATGTTGAACCGGTCTCTTCAGAACGCTTTATCCATATTTTAATTAAATTAGCACTCGGGACTTCACTAATTCGCCGTAGTCCATATTCAGCACAATATAGTCGCCTAGTAGCAATATATGATCGAGAGTTCTAGTAAAATGCGCGACGCTTCCCGTCGAAGCGATTCATAGCGACTAAAACTCCATGAGCCCGCCAACCCAACGATGTAGGCGCCCCCCCGCCAGCGAGTTTTCTACCCAGCAAAAAAATGCAATATGCACGTTCTATTGTGCCACCCTGTATATGCATCAGATATAAGAATTTTATTATTGGTTACAGTTTTCCTCAGTCACCTTTACGTTTTGCAATACAACATATTCGTGTCGTACCACTTACCAGCAGACAATAAATAATATTAACTATTGCTTCGAAACTGCATTATGGCATCATGGCGAATACAAGTAGTTGAGTTGATAAGATAAATAACTTTACCGAAATCTTTAATCAGTCGTCATTATCATTACCAGTATCTCAGAAATTCAAGCTGGTCTAGTGCAACCAAACGTATTTTTCAATTCCCTACATCAGAATTAATCAACAATCTTGAAACTGCTTTCCAGCATTATATTAGCTTAGATTACAAAAATTAAGACTGAATAAAATTGTATTACTTCGACACCGTAACGAAAATGTTTAATTTCATCTCATTTAACAGTGCTGCCAATATTCCTTACTTACAGCGTATAATCGTTCAATGGGGGAAAACGTTTTACCTACGGTTACTGCAATTATTATAAGAGTATTTCGAAAAATATGTTTTATTCTTAAATCTTTTGTTCCCAGCGCACTGTAATGCCATAAACTGCTTACTTCCCTTGAAGTATTGGCTGGCATGTTTCGAAATACATCTTCTGTCTTAACCAAAACTACTCGTAATGCGTTCAAACGTTCGTTTCTCAAGTCTTTTGTCTTTTGCGCACTATTACAATTGAGTTAGCGGTTTGGGAGCTTCACTCTATGAGAAAATTAATAATTACGGCAACAAAATTGAAGCTACTCAAACGATACACCACTATTAAATAATATTTAACATTCATTTATTAAAGGAACAGAAGCGTATAATACAAAGTAGTAGTATTCATGTTTCATTTCCAGTTTCACTTTTTTTTTTTTTGTTTGTCAGCAAAATAAAGCTACTTAATACAATAAGGGCAAAGTTCATACACAAAAGTATTCTCATAGCCAAACGAAAGAAAGAAAAAAAGAGACCTCAACTTTAAGTCGCAGTACTTGGCCAAGTAGCAACCATTGTAATGTCAGTCTTTGTAGTCTTTGTGGTTTAAATGCCAGTGGGCATTATTTACTTTATTTTCTGAAAAGTAACATAAACCCAAATTGTAGGTAAGAGACCAGCCAGCATCTTTACATGCGCTGACTTAGTGGCGGAGGCTGCCAGTATCACCGCAAAGCCACAAACCGTATAAAAGTCCCTGCAAAGCTGCAGCAACATCAGCTAGAGTTCCAGTGTTATTGCATATACAGGTGCAGTTGCCGTTGAAGTTGCAGTTGCTTCTGCGCATTGTCAAAAGACATTTAAACATTTCTGACTTGCAGGCAAATAAACAAAACGAACAAAAAGCCACCTAAGCTGAACTGTAAGAAAAACTATTATATTTAGTTTTTTTTTTTTCAAAAACATTGGCGACATTTTCTCTAAACAATATTTATTTTTAATAATAATGAGCATATTTTCTGCTCCTGCAACTCTTCCTTCACAAATGTGGTTCTGCAGCCAACTTTAAAGTTATAAAAATTACAAAACAGTTATAGCATTATGATCAACAATAGAGGCTTAAACTTGGTGAATATGCTTAAGCATGTTTAACTGAAAGTAACGTTTTGTTGCTCAGTATCGATAGGCAAATTAATAATTTTGGCATGACCAGACTGAGACTGAGGGGTCGGCACCGGTGCCCCTGCCGCTGCCGCAATTCAACTGGTTGGGACATACAAAATGACTTGACCACTTTAATGGCCTGCATACACTAATAGCAGTAATAATAATAATTTGTTTAGCATGTTTTATTAGTGCCATAAAAATAATACATTTATTTGCACAGCGGCGAAGAACGAGTATGCAGATATTTTTCTCTTTTTTCGCCGTCTATCAATTGCAATTATTATTCATATGACACAAATGCAACTGCACTTGTGAAGTGCAAAACTTTGGCCAGTGAATCGTGGTGCTTGCAGCGCGGGGTATTTTGTGGGCTTCTCGAAGAAATCAAAGTCCATTTTAATAAACTTTAACACATGTTCGTTGTACAAATGTCGCTGTGAGACAAAAGTCTAAATTCATTTATCATTCGGTTTGGTTTTTCTTTCTTATCTACTCTGCTCACTAACTAACATTGTATTGTGTGGGGTATTGTTTCTGAAATACGCAATTTCTAATTTGTTTTTATTGTGCGGCATTGTCGGCGAATGAGACCAAGTTTATTTTTCAATTATGTCGTGACGTGTTTTTAATAACCCAGTAATATATTTGTCATGTGGAAATTAATATCGTTGGCCAGTGAGAGGGGACCGATATTTGCTTTGTACTCAATAAAACGTTTAACAAAGATACGAGTCAATGCAAACCATCGAACATGTAGCTGGAAGGGGCTCAAAGTTGCAGCTAATGGGTCTTGACGAGGATTCGACGAAATATGTGTCCGGTTTGACTCATATCGTGTTTCCTTAATTTGTAAAGAGTTTAACAAAGATTGAAGCGTGTCAAAAAGGATAACTCTTTTTTTCGGAGGCGACACTCATGTATAAATTTCGGTATAAATGATAGTTTTGAAAATAATGTATTAACTACCCATAATTGGCACATTCATAGAAGAAAATACAGTCTTAACTTTATCTCTTAGGTAAATGGAATTCAAGAACAAAAGCGAGTGATGAAACCGATAATAAATACTATACTTACTATATTTAGTTAATTTATTTACTATATTTAAAGAACAATATAATGAATATATTTCATGACTCGTTTTTGTTCTTCTATTATACGAGATGTGTTATAAAAATAAGGTGAATTTTCATTTTTCTCAAAAAAAATTTATTTATTCATCAATTTGTATTTTATCTCCTTCAAAGTAATCTCCCTCAGATGTAATACACTTGCGCAAGCGTTTTTTTCCAATCCTCAAAGCAGTTCTGATATGTACTCTTTGGTATGTCCTTGAGTTCTCTCAGCGGTTCGGTTTTTTTTATTATTATTATTATTTTCTTCATACAATTATAATTAACAGTGTTTATAATGTCTCTGCGCCTTATAGGCTTTAATAGGGACCAGTTGGCAAAATGAATAATATTCAAGTTAACATTTAAAAATCTGAAGAAGAAAAATATATATATAAATTAATAACATAAGTTGTAATAAAAAAAAATATATATGTAATTTTGAATAAATTAGAAATCATAATATAATAAAAAAAATAAATTATAGAAGTGTTTCAATTATTTCAAGTAAATATAATTTCATTTTCAATTTAAATTCTGATATTCTGGCAATTTTTTCTAAGATCACGTGGTAATTCATTAAATACATGAGGCCCAGCATAGCCTACTTTTTGCTTTGTCAGCTCAAGTCTACATCTTGAAGGTACTAAGTTTAGACGCTGACGTGTATTTACTTGGGATTGGGCAAAATGTTGATGAAATGTTATAAATGCATTACCAAATTGACCCCCAGATTTGAACACAAACAAACAGAGGTTTTGCTTATATGTATATTCCTTTTACGGGAAGAACATTTTTAGCATAATTCTTAAACAAATTAACGGTAGGAAACTCTATTGGCAAGTTGTAAACAATTTTTAAGGCTTTATTTTGTGCACTTTGCAAAGATTTCAGACAAATACAATTTTTAGCAGCATATACTATTGGTATATACACCAGATGACAATGGATTAAAGCATAATATAATCGAAGTTTGGTTTCTGTTGACAATTTATATTTAAACTTCCTTAGAATTCCAGTCGCTGACGCAATTTTTGTTTTCAGCATTTCAATATGCATGTCCCAGGAAAGATTGTAAGAAAAATTAATGCCATGATATTTAACAAACTTTGATTCAGTTACAGTTTCGCCATTTATACAAACTGACATCTCTGGTTCTCTTTTTATTAAATATGGTCGGAATCGCACAAACGTCGTCTTACTACTATTTATGTATAATTTGTTAAGTCGAACATATTCAAATAAAATTGAGGCATCATATTCAATCTGCGTTTTCAACACTACTGGATGTTTGTAATTGTATAAAAGGCATATGTCATCAGCAAATATGAACATCTTTCCATAAAAATTTATATTTTTCAAATCATTAATATATATTTGAAAAAGCAACGGACCAAGTACACTTGCCTGTGGGACGCCACACTTTACCGGTTTAAAATTGCTTGTACTTTGTCCAATTCGCACATAATGTCTTCTATTTTTTAAGAAATCTCCCAGAAGTTGTATTGTTGACTCTTGTATGCCAATGAATCTAAGTTTTTTAATTAAGATTGTATGATCAACTAGGTCAAAGGCTTTCCTTAAGTCGAAAAAAATTCCTGCTACTCCACTAAATCCTCTATCAAGTCCATCACATATCTCATTAACCACACTAACTACTGCCGCTTCCGTTCCATAACCTTTCCGAAAACCAAATTGCCTATGAAATATTATATCATGTTTTTCCAGATAGTTAGATAATTGATTAAATATGAGTTTCTCAAATATCTTACTTATATTTGACAATAAAGAGATGGGCCTAAACATATTAACATTTCTGGCATCATTAGTCTTTGGTATAGGTATAATTGTGTGAATTTTTAAAATATCAGGAAAGCTTGAAGTTTCAACCATACTGTTAAATATCGTGGTCAATATCATCGATATAATAGGTTTCCTTGTCAACAGCACTTTAATCGATATTCCATCATGTCCAGATCCTTTACATTTTGGCAAGTTACTCAGAATTGATTCTACTGTAGTAGTATCTACTTTAAGAAGACTGAAAGTCGAACCACTGTATGACAATGTTCGCAAGTTATTTATGTCGTCAACAATGGTATTACACAGACTTTGTACAGTGTTATAAAAGAAGTTATTATAAGCTACTGCCTTTTCCTTCTCTGACAATAGCCGTTTGCCATTTTCATCTGCCAGCTGACAACATTTAACAGGTTTCCTTCCTAATTCCTTATTTAAAAATCACCAAACTTATTTTTTATCTCCTCAATCGTCGCAAAACGCCGTCCTTTCATGGGTCTCTTCAATCTTAGGAACAGGAAAAAGTCGCAGGGGGCAAAATCTGGTGAATACGTTGGCTGAGACATGATAAAGGTGTTGTTTTCGGCCAAATAATCTCTCACAAGCAAAGACGAGTGAGTAGGTGCATTATCATGATGCAAAAACTTTGAATTTTTTCCACAATTCCGGCCGTTTTTTTCATATTGCTTCACGCAAACGGCGTGAAAAACAGCAAAACAGGCCGAACTGACGTACAGATGGCGCCAGTGGTTTGGAAAAAATATTTTGGTGAAAAGTGGCAACTTTATAAAACATATGTTTTAAGTTTGAAGGCGCCACATTGCTTAGTATTTTTATTTGAACAATCAAAAGTAAACGATTTCAGTGAATTTGTAAACATTGGTCAGCGTTTTGTAACTCAATATTTCCATTTGAAGGATGTCAGTCTAACCAGTATTAAAACTGAACTAGATTCTACTCTGGCGGAGTCTGTTTTTTCGTTTAGGACTGTAAAATATTGGATAGCAAAGTTTAAATGAAGCCGTACGAGCTGCCAAGACGTAAACCGTACTGGTCGACCAATTGAGGTGTCCATGCCAGACGACACTGTTAAGAAAATTCACAAAATGATATTGGATAATCGTCGGCTCAAGGTGCGTGAGTTAGCTGAAATGATAGGGATTTCAAAAAGTGCTATATATCGTATATTGATAGAAGATTTAAAAATGAGAAAGCTGTACGCAAGATGGATGCCACGCTTTCTTTCAATAGAGAAACAACAGCGTCGTGAAGATATTCAATAGAGTATTTTGAGATGTTTCGCCGCAATAAAGCCCAATTTTTGTTTAGATTTATAACCATGGAGTAGATATTTCACACCTGAGACAAAGGAACAGTCAAAGCAGTGGACCGGAATAGGAGAATCGTGTTCAGAGAAGGCGAAGACGGTTCCATCTGCAGGGAAAGTCATGGTGTCTGTTTGTTGGGATGTGCATGGGATCAGTTTTATTGATTAGCTTTAGAAAGGAAATAGCATCAATAGCATCAGGCGAATATTAATTCCTAATTTATTGCAATGTTTTAGTGATGAAATTATGGAGAAAAGGTCGCATTCGGCGAAAAAGAATGTGTTATTTAGTCAAGACAATGCTCTAGTTTACACATCCACTACTGCGATGGGCAAAATTAATGAATTAAAGTTCAAATTGCTTCAGCAGGCACCTTGTTTGCCAGATTTAGGTCCGTCGGACGGTTTTCTGTTTCCACATTTGCCAAACTTTGCCAGCAATGAAGAGGTGTAGTCTACGGTTGATGGTTATTTTAAAGAGTTTGCCAGTTATAACTATAAACAGGGCATAGAACCCATTGAATATCGCTGGAAAAAGTATATCGGACTATAAAGAGATTATGGTGGAAAATAAAGAACATTTTCCCCTAGTTTTTTTTTTGTCATTTTTGTTAAGTAGACTAGTTTTGAGACCCTCGCCCTCGTACATAACAGTCTGCACTTTGGAAAGTTTGATACTGGTTTAATTTGCTGAAGGCGTCATTTAATACCGCAAAAAAAAAACGTACACTTTATTGTATGGTGTAATTTGTTAAAATAATTAGGATAAATATAGTAATTTCGATAAAGCACCGTAATTCTCTATAGTTTAACTGAAGAAAATGTTGAACGTTCAAAGTTACTTAAATTATCTGAGAACGCATGTTTCGTTTTGTAACTTTCGCAGAAAGAAGTCTATCGATATTCATTCACATTTTTCATTAATTACTAACATTTTGAATAATAACAATACAAGGATTTATAATTAAATAACACCAACGGCATTTTTGCTGTTCATTGATTCGCATTTCCTTTCAATAATGATAAACAAAAGATTCGTTCCAGCAGTCATCGACGTGTCCGTTTGGCTGCCGAACAAAAGCGAAAGACTTAAGTAACAAACCTTATTCCCTATAACAACGAACAGACGTATATTTGAACAATTTTATGTGATGTTATCTTGCCACTACAAGGCAACAGAATATACCCGGTTCACTGTTTCACAGTGAACGTTGTTGCTCCTTTCCACAAACTTGTTTCAAATCATTAATGATTTCCCCCCAATTTCTTTTTTTGATTTTCAAACACTGTTATTTCAACTAATGATGCAGCAGCTGAACTGAAATATTTCCCCGCTTAGTTTCCGCAGAGGCATATAACTGCTTGGTTAATATCAAAAGGTAGTTAGTTAGTTAGTTGGCAGCGACTGAAGTTCAAAGAAACAACACTATAATGATGAAGTTGATCATGTTGATGGTGATAATGACGATGATGGCGGTACTGATGAGGTAGAAGATTGGAGACTTCCTTTTGTAAAGATCGCTCAGTACCTTTGCCCGTTGGTTGCCTTCACCATCAACACTGCAACCTGTTGATGATTGTGTTTGTTAGCCTACTGCTATAATGAAGATAAACTTAAAGAGATGCCAGTTGAGGTCTGAGAAGTGAAAATAAGAAATAAGAACGGAAAAAAAACTGAAAACATAACCATAAAGTTCATTTATGTTATTTTTCCAAAGCAAAGTGTGACATTACAAGCAGGTTAAGAAACCGTTTGTTTCTGAGCAATAGTCGTTTCTTTTTCATGCTTGCTAGTCGCCTCTACTGCTATGTCGCGAGTAATGTAAAGGATGTGATTCTAGGCTAAAGTAATTGTTATGAAGTGAAAGAATTTGTGTGCCGCAGATATTTTCACAGGTCTTAATATCACATATTGTACTAAATTGAGAAACCAACACCAAATCAGTGGATAGTGTTGACTGTGAGATGAATGGAAAAAAGTTCCGAAATAGTTTTTCGCAACAAGAAAGCAAGCTGGCTATTACCCAACGTTGTTTTCTGATAGAGAAGAAAATTGAGGACAATTTTGTTTGAAGAAATTTTATTATAAATATTATCTTAAATGCTCTGACTATTTAGATCAAAGTAGCCGAAAACAGTCAGTCCAAAAAATGTGCTCAAACAAAAATAACAAAATATACAATAAACATTTTGAACAGTATATAGCAATATGTTGAGTGCTTAAGATTCCACTAGCAAACTTATCGTGAAAATTTTAAATTTGGGAAACGTATTAACGAAACTCCGAAAACTGCCCACAGAAATCCAGTCTTTCCCGTGTAACAATAACTCCAATATTGCAAAAAAAATTGGCGTGTTCTGGAATAAAATCCATTAATAAATACTACAGAACACGTGACTGATTACAACGAGGGTATGACCAACTTCTAAGCCTTAAGTCTAATAGATATGGAAAAATGTTAGAAACAGTGCTAAGTTCTTCTCGCGAAGAAATGAAGGAGTTTTATTAACATTTCCATGTGCAATAATGCGCATATCAGTCACGTATTTTGATATGTGTCAATTTTTCTCACGAGCAAAGAAAAACTTATGGGAAATTTGTGAACAATTGAAATCATAAATGAAAAACAAGCTAACAAATTTTGTAGGCAACAAATTGATGTTGGTGAGCAATTTTCGGGTTCACAGCATGTCATATCTGGCTTTAATGCATTACATTCTGATAGTTAAAATAATATATCGCTCTAGCAGCAACTAATCTGCCAGCCATACACTATGATGTAATGACGACAGCCAACAAAATGATACAGCCATTGTATCGTAACTGGTCAAATGGGCGAGAGTAAGTAAAAATATAATTTTTTTGGCAAAATGAGAGTAGTAGTCAAACAACATATAAATGTGATAATCAACAGATTTATAAATATGTCATTCCTTCGTTAAATATGTCAAATTTTGGAAATTCGCACATACTTTTCTCTTAAGGTAATTTGAACTCTTTCCAATCCAACAGAATTCACTTGCAAAGGTATGAAGGTGGTCACAAAACTAACCGACCAAACAAAGAAGACACAAAAGGGTTGGGAACAATTTGCTTTATTTTTCAACACAATTTGCTTTTAGTTCGATACACTTTTTTCAGCGATATTCAAAATCTTCTACATCCTGTTTATAATAAGAACTGTCAAATTCTTTAAAACAGTCATCGACTGCAAGCAACACCTCTTCACTGTTGGCAAATTTTTCACCACCGAGCTATTTTTTTTTTTTAATTTTGGAAATAGAAAATAGTCCGATACAGCTAAATCTGGCGAAAAAGGTGCATGATGAAGCAATTCCAACTTTAATTAATTAATTTTGGTCATCGCAGTAGGGGACGTGTGAACTAGAACATTGTTTTTCTTTTTCTCCAAATGCGGTATTTTTTCCATAATTTAATCACCTAAACGCTGCAATAAATTAGCATAATATTTTCCTTTGATGGTTTTTCCTTTCTGAAGATATTCAACAAAAATAATCTCATGCGCAACCCAAAAAAATGACGGCATGACCTTGCTGGCAAGTGGAACCGTCTTCGCCTTCTTTGGACAGGATTATACCAATCCAGTCCACTGCTTTGACTGTTCCCTTATCTTAGGTGTACAGTGGTGGACCTATGTCGCAACCATGGTTAAAAATCGACGCAAAAATTCGGCTTTATTGCGGAGAAACATCCCGAAATACTGTACTAAAACATCTTCACGACGCTGTATTTCCTCTGTTGAAAGCAAACGTGTCATCCAACCTATGCACAATTTTCGCATCTTCAAATCTTTGGCCAATATACGTTGTACAGCACTTTTTTAAATGCCTACCATTTCAGCTAGCTTATGCACCTTCGCCGACGATCATCCTACACCATCATTTTGCGCATTTTCTTAACCGTGTCTGGTGTGGACCCTCAATCGGTCGACCACTGCGGTGTTCGTCCTGGCAGCATGTACGGCCTCGTCTAAACTCTGTTACCCAATATTTTACAGTCGGAAATGAAGGAGCAGACTCCACCAGAGTAGAATTTAGCTCGGTGTTAATACTGGTTGCGCCGAGACCTTTCAAATGGAAATGTTGAATTACTTAACGGTGATCAATTTTTTCACTAAGATTGTTTACTTTTAATGTCTAAAATAAAATTACTAAACAATATGGCGTCTTGAAACTTAAAACGTAAGGTTGCCACTTTTCACCAAAGTAATTTTTCAAATTGGTGGCACCATCTATACGTCAGGACACCCTCGTAGGGTCTGAAATGTATAGAACGTGTGTTTGTTTTGGAATGAATTACAAGTGTCGTCATTTGTCATGCCACTTGAAATCCAGGCTCCAACATATTCGTACATCGTGTAAAGATCAGTTCCTTCTACGTTGGTAAAGCTTTCGAAGACAAAAAAAAAAATACTTGAAATTACCTACAACAAAATCTGCCCAGAAACCCATTTCTGTAGCCATTTCCATTTTCATATCTGGCGACAAGTCGGTACAGCGTTCTATGCCGCAGGGGCAAAAGTGGATCGGCCTTATAAGAAACAAACTTGACCACACAAAAACTGAACCCTGTTTTAGATTACTGAATACTTCCAGAATTTTTTTTCAACAATTATGCAGCCAGTTCTTAATTCAAAGAAACATACAGTGACAGTTGCTCAACATTGGAAGGAATCATTCCAATCGCCCAATTGTTTTCGTAGTTATAGAAAAAAGCTACAAAATTAATTTTCTCTTCAAATCGGGTTAAATCAACGTATATGTACACATATATATAAATAGGGTTATACATTTAATTGTTACAAAACCGCCGGTCTGGTAAGGCTATCAAATGTTAAATACCTGTCATCTGAAGTGTTATTTATTTAGTGAAGGGCTACAAATATGGATCTTTTAAAAACCGAATAACACTTAAAAATAGTTAAAGCTTACTACAAATATGGTGTATCAAACGATGGCTTTCAATCAAACAAAATTTTCTTCAGCCATTAAGCTCATTTCTCACTCGGTGGTTGCGTCAACAAGCAAAATTGTCGCATATAAGGCTCGAAGAACCTGAAGTGACTGTGTGAAAGTCATTGCATCCGGAAAAAGTGTTTGTTTGGTGCTCATTATGGTCTGGAGGTGTCATTGGAACGTATTTTTTCGAAAACTACCTCAAAAGGATGCACTGTTGCAACCAATCCAGAGGCGATCGTTTAAATGCCATTATATTTCGTACATAATGGCAAGGTCCTGACATTACAATGAAATACAAGTTTCATTGAAATCGTATTTAACTTTACTTGAAAACGAAAAATGGATAACCCTATATGATTAGGGTGGGTTTCTGAGACGCTCACTTAGCTAGCGAATAGAATAAAAACTTGACTGACATATCCTGCTTTTTTATTATTGAAAAACAACGTACGGTAACAGGGAGGAGGAACCACTAAAATTTGTACAAATTTGCAAGAAACCGGCGTAATTTTGGGGGTGATTATTGAATAATTCGAAAAGGAACATATTTTCCACGTGAAATATAAAATAAATCAAAATATATGCATGGGGTGAAATCGTTTTCGACGTGCCAACTTATCTGGCATTGAGTCTGTACATCGTCCGCGACCTTATGGACCGCAAGCAGCAACATTTGTCCAAAATGGAACAACAAGGACAAAATTCATACAGAATATTTCCAACTATTTGAGAAAATACTTCATTGGAGAAACGCATGAGAGGAGTTCACAAGGGTTTAACGTGAGTCTCGCCGTGAAGGCCTTTCCCACGGTGTGCGACACACTGAGCATATTACAATGCGATGCCGATGCCCCTCCTTGGATAGCCAAGTTAAACTTGGACTATCTATGAATAGGAGCTGACAATTTCTTCCAGCCAGAAGATGGCAAATTGGTTATACTAGTATGGAATATAATCCCCATTGCCGGAGGTGAGGCCTATCTTACCACCTCTTCCATTTTATGGGTCTGTAGCACTCGGTTGCACTCCACATTCGAGCACAAAATCTCTATTAGCGATTTTTGTATCAACCACAACTCGCGTTATGATCCCATTAGTGGTCCTACACCAAATGATGAGGCGAGAACTCAGTCCCGGGGCCTCCTGATCCATACGCTTACCTTAGCTTACGTTGTTTTTCTCTGGCTACTTTTCTCGTTATTAATGTCAGACATTTGTTATGTTATATAATTTCATTTTTATTTTCCCCTTCCCAAATTGCTCTCGAAACTGGTTCGTTCTGCGTCTCCTGTTGTTCTGAGGAAAAGGTTCAAGTTTCAGCTGGTTAAGACTCTTTTTGTTCAAATTAATCAATACTCTTCATATCGATTACCTCAAATAGTTCTGCACACATGGTGTGTACAAACATTCCGGAGAGTGTTTGGTAAAGAAGCTGTACGAGTATTACCAGAAAACCAAAATACAACATTTATCAATTCTAGCAAAGAAGACTTCCGCAGCTGTAGCATGTTGCATGCTCTATGCTATATGGTGCATGTGTTGCGGTGGCTGTGTCTCGTAAATGCACATCCATAATGGCCAACGTAATAAGAGTAGCAAACTCAACTACCGGTAGATTTGTTAAATTGCAAATAATTTATTTTCCAACACCTATTTTTTGCAAACATATTTTATTCCCCCCAAAGTCGAACAATTTTCTAGTTTCCCTGCTACATTTTTGTTATCTTTCTATCTGAATGAATGTAAGAGTACAGCAACAACAGCAATAGTGCCAATTCCGTCCCCAGTCTCTCATCATCCTTCGTTGTTGGATTTAAGCAATTTGTTTTTGCATCTCTTTCGCTCGCACTGGCGCAGTTACTGTGGCAGTGTAAATAAAGTTGCCACATACACTAATCACCAACTGTTTTGTTGCATTGTAAGTGGTGGCCGTAGAAATCAGCTAACAAGACTGTTTGATAACTTAATACCGCGGATGATTACTTACTTTACCTCTGGAGAGCAGACACAGACACATAGATCGATATACGAGAATAAATATTTTAATTTCTTTTGCATGAAAAACTAGATAAAAATCTTATTTAAAATAACATTTTCTTTAAGGAGTCATACAGCAAATTATAGAAAATGTACTGATTTTGATTGCAAATTGAAAATCGATTTATAACGAAAATGGAAGTACCGTTTGGTGGATGCATTTAATGCCGGATGAGTTCCTGTAGTTTAAATAGCTTTATAATAGTGCACAGTGGACGCCCTGTAAAAGAAATCAATTAATCATTGTCGTAAAAAAGTGGACAGACACAACATAGAAGAGACGTAAAAAGTACTAACGGGACAAAGCTTATATATCCATTACCTTGAATTTCAGTCCTTAATATCATGGTCGATATGCCACCGTTCTTTTTGCAAGAGGACATGGTAGAATCGTCCTCATTTTATGCTTAGTATATCCATTCTTCCGATAAGATATTAACTGTAATAACCACACCACCAATAACAACATTGCTATTAAAAACTGAGTTTTATTAATTTCTTACGTGGTATGTTCAAAAAAATAGGCGAATTTTCATTTTTCTCAAAAAATATTTATTTATTCATAAATTTCTATTTTATCTCCTTCAAAGTAATTCCCCTCAGATACACTAAACTTGTGCCAGTGTTTTTTCCAATCCTCAAAGCAGTTCTGATATGCACTTTTTGGTATGTCCTTGAGCTCTCTCAGCGATTCGGTTTTTATCACCTCGATCGTCGCAAAACGCCGTCCTTTCATAGGTCTCTTCAATCTTGGGAACAGGAAAAGGTCACAGGGGGCCAAATCTGGTGAATACGGTGCCTTAGGCATGATAACGGTGTTGTTTTTGGCCAAATAATCTCTCGCAAGCAACGGTGAGTAAGCAGGTGCAATATCATGATGCAGAAGCCATGAATTTGTTTTCCACAATTCGGGGCGTTTTTTTTCGTATTGCTTCAAGCAAACGGCGCATAACTTCAAAATAATACTCCTTATTTACCGTACGACCTTGTGGTAAGAACTCCTGATACACTACGCCATGACAATCGAACAAAACAGTGAGCAAAACCTTAACATCTGATGGAACTTGGCATGCTTTTTTTGGCTTTGGCTCTCCTGGACTCTTCCACTGGGACGATTGAGCTTTGGTTTCGATGTCATAACCATATACCCATAATTCGCCACAAGTTTATGACCATTTTAAGCACATTTGGATCATCGTTGACGTCATTCATCAATTCCTGAGCGATGCTCATGCGACGTTATTTTTGGTCAAAATTCAGCAATTTTAGAACGAACATCGCTGCCACACGCTTCATGCCAAAAATTTCCGAAAAGATTGCATGGCATGAGTCAACCGATATGCCAACATCCTCAGCAACTTTTCTAATTGTAATTTGACGATTCTCCATAACAATTTTCTTCACTTTTTCAACATTTTCATCGGTTGTTGATGTGATGGGTGTCCAGAGCGATTGTCATCATCCACATCTTTTCGACCGTCTGTGAAAAGCTTGTACCACTTGAGTCAGAGTACTGTCATTGTATGCCACTGTCAACGTTGAAAATTCACCTTATTTTTGAGCACACCTCGTATTGCTTTAATTAAGGAATTTATCGAAAAATATAAATTTTTTCCGTACGTCGGTAAAGGCAAGTTTTTTCGTCTTGGATCAGTTTAGCCACTTCTGAGCCTTAAGGTCTATAAGGCCAGCGAGTGTATATAAAGGGGCTTGTCCACTAATTTTTCCAGTGCGTGTTTGCACATAATCTCAGATATCAATCATCTCATTATGATAAAAAAAACTTTGGCAGGTCGTTCCTTGCCAATGTGAGATAGTTTCTAAGTGATTTTGGTTGCAGTGCGAGATTTGTAGAACAAATCATTTCAATAGATGTGATATTATTACGTTATATAAATTAATATATACGTAGATATATATAGAGTGTCAATGCGAACCGTTATTAAAGATGTTGAAGAAGTTTTTTTTTTTACTTAGTACTGCGCCAAAGACGTATCGGTTTCAACAGCATTTGGTTCCAGCAAGATGGAGCATATGCAGGTGACATAGACATTACTGCGAGATGTTACTGCAGCCTTCTCAAGCATCGAGAATGAAGCAGCGAAAATGGGTCTGGTGGTAAACGAGGACAACACAAAGTTATTGGTTTCAACGAACAAACAGTCTACTCGTTTGGGACGCTGTGTGAATGTAGACAACTATTATTTTGAAGTGGTGAAAGAAATCATTTACCTCGGTTCCACTTAAACAAAACGAATGATGTCAGCATGAAAGGAGAGTATTACTTGCTAACAGATTTTACTATGGGCTAAGCAAGCGATTCAATGATAAAGCCCTCTCTCGACAAACAAAAATCCGACTGTACCTGACGTTGGTTCTACCTGTGTTGTTATATGGAGCAGAATCTGGGGTTATGACGCATTTGGGTGAATCAATACTGGCAGTTTTCGAGAGGAAAATACTTCGGAAAATTTAAAAACCTCCAATGGATTGTGTTAAATCAACAATTGATCAGATATTAACACTACAATGACGTTTAGAATAAATTCCTGAAATTTGTAATTGATTCGTCGAACAATTGCTGGTGGGAGTACTCGATTAATTGCTGACTTATGACTTGCAATTAACGATTAATCTAACAGTTGAAAAGTTGTATCACTGAAAAGTTTTGAAAGTCTGATATATGTGGCCCTAGAAGCCTTTTTAATATAGCACAAAATCCATGAAAATCCATTGTCAAATCCTGAAGCATACGAAAAATCCACGATAGTTTAAAGATTAGAAGTGAGTAAGATAAATGTGGATACTAACCACGGCGCGCAGGTAAACACTTCAATTAGCCAAGTAGTTGACAGGTCCGGTAAAAGCGTGTTTAATTGGCGCTGAGATTCGTAGTTAAACATTAGAATTCCTTCAGTGAATCTAAAAATATAAATACACCTACCATTATTTGATTCAATGTTAATGTGGTAAAAAAAATTAATTGCAAAAATCTCATCCCCAACGCCATCTATCACTTCAAATAAAACCTTTTACACCTTCCGGGATATTCTACCAATAATTTAAGACCAAAACGAGCCAAATCGGTCCTACCGTTCTCGAGCTTTAGCGAGACTAACGCACAGCAATTGATTTTTATATATATATATAAGAAGATAGATAGAAGTAAGCTGATGGAATTTCAGACGCATTCCCGTGTCTCATTCACAGTATTTGTTTCTCTTTATATTAACATTCGAAATTGAGTAAGGTAATGACGTCCTGATGATCTTTATGAAGCCTTTGCATGGATGCATATAAAGTGAAAAAATTGAACATTTTTCGGTACACTGCTAAGGTGAACTCTTTTTTAAGTTTATGTTAAGCTTGCATTTCTATATAGTTTACTGCGTACACGTAAATGTAGAAATCGTTTTATAATTTGACCAAAATTATACCATGTAATGACTGGGAACCCAATAGGACCCCTTGATATCTCTGAAGCTATATTTTATCAGAAAATATATTTTATATAAGATCACAAAATGCAAAATATCCCTTCAATTACATGTAATATGATTTTCAATCCATCTGAGATCAACATAAAATTCGACAGATCTTTGTTATTATACCGAACTGTTCCAAATTCAATAACAAAATAATTATGTATATCTCCTCCCCCAACACTGCTAAAAGAAGTTATCAAATCAAGGAAACTTTAACCAAACGTTACATACATTTCCAATACTTCTTAGGCAGTTACAGCGATAGTTGCCAATATTGGCTGTTACATTTTGCTGCCATTATAGCATCACTAAGCCAGGTGCGATCGCCGTTATGTTCTTAAAGACTTTTAAGCATCAATTGGTTTGGTGCTGATCTAAACATTTACCAGAGCAACCACATAGCAAAATACCAGTAACAAACAGCGCATTTTGTTTTTGGTTCACCTTTAAATCACCACAAAGAGAACCTTGCAATGGATTGGGTTGGGTCTGCCTCTATGGCATGAACTGCATTTGTAACTGCCGCAGTGGCTGCGCAGGCGCGCTTCGTGTTGTGCGCCAGTGTTCTTTTCTAGCATAATTCGTGGTCCTCTTAACAACTGGTGGTGATGGTGGTGATGGAGGTAGTGGTGGTAGTCTACTATTACCACTGCTATATAGATTTATGATCCGTTATGTTTATTATGGCATTCTTTTTTTTCTGTTTTTTTTTTTTCATTTTTTTGTTTTTATGCTGCACTCAAGTGCTAGTTTGCCTCTGTTGGTTGGACCCCAAAAACATTCACCTTGTTTGTGGCAACATGATGGTGCAATGGTTTGTTACAGTTTATTATTATGCGGAATCGGGATGTGAATGAGTGTATTGCATGTGTGTGTGTGTATGTAATGTAAGCTATTGTAGTATATGAAACACAGTGGGAAATAAATGAAGTAATTACAAATTGAATTCAAACTTAACATGTGATGTTAATGTGTTATAAAATATTGTAAGCTTGCAATCCTTTCTCACTTTCGATATTATTGTTTAACTGAATCTAGAAGCTCCATTTTTGAAAGTTCCAGATTTTTGCGACAAACAGATTTTCACAATTGTAAAACTTGAAAGTTCCAGATTTTTGCAACAAACAGATTTTCACAATTGTAAAACTTGAAACCGAATTTTCATTATTGGATAATGCGTGACCAAATAGGCAACACGTAGACAAAGAAATTGATAACGGTAACTGAGAGTGTTCGCGATGACAAGTAATAAGTGGTGATAAATTCAACTCAATCTCTCGAATACACCACCTCAGTCTTTCTTCTTCTTCTTAGGAGGCAACAAGAATAGACATCAGTATCTATTATATGCCCCCCCGTAGAAAATAATTCTCTGAAATGCCGCAGATCTCTTAATGAGATGGCTCAGAATTTCAACATTCACCTTATGTGGGTGCCAGGCCTGGTATGTCCCCGTACCAGGAAACAACAGATCGGACGAACTGGCAAGACTAGGGACAACTTTAAAGACTCTGTGGGCATGCCTCTAGCCACTTGCAAGCACCTACTGCTAAATAGAGCATATTTTTCAGCAAATGGTAGGTGGGCATTTGTCCGATGATGTAATTAATTCAGACAGATGTGGCCTCGCCAAGATCTGAAACCTTCATACAAACTGCTGTCGCTATCAAAGGCCAACGTCCTTTTACTTGTATCCGTCAGGGCGGGACACAGTCTGATTGGAGGACACGCAGTGAAAATGAACGTTGTAAACTAGTGACTTCCACAGGAGCTGTAAGGGTGAAGAGAAGGAGGAGTCCATAGAATAACTACTCCGCCTCGCCCTGACGAACAGGAGGAGATTAGCACTGGGATCTTATTTCTTTAAAGACCTAGGACATCTGGACGATCCAGATATTGTCCGACTTAAGAACTTCGTGGGTCGCTCTGGATGGTGCAACGCGGGAAACTAGGGGCATCGATATCTCTAGTTTCCTTGGTATCACAATGAACTATGCAGTCCCAGTGATTCTGTCTATTCAGACTGCCACACTGATCTAACCTTACCTAAGTTTCATTTGAACGTTTTAAGTAAAAATTTATTAGCCCAAAGCTACTCAATTTGGTATACTCATTTTGAGGGCATTTTCAAGCCAAAGTTCGATAGAAATATTCTCATTTCCCCAAAATGACATTTGAAGAATTCGTTTCGTAGTTTCGATTTTCTTCTTCTTCTTGGGTAACGACTGGAATAGACATCCTTATCTATTATACGCCACCCGTAGAAAATAAGTCCAAGCGCTTCGATCTTTTGCTCTTGGTGATATTCTGCTCTTGATGCCAAGTTTCGATAGTATTTCAAAAGCCTGGTCCTTTCAACGGAGTTTTGGTCGCCCACTTCTATGCCGTCCATCGAGTTCGTCGTCGAAAACTTTCCATACCAGAGCATTTGGGTCCATCCGCACAACATGACTCAGACAATGCAATCGCTGTATATGTATATATGTTTTCGATTTTACAGAAAGAAAAATTCAATTTCCAGATTCAAACTTCGAACTTTATCCGCATTTCTTTATTTTTGATAACATTTTTACAAAAATTTTGAATTCTGATCATTTTTTTCGCTTTTGCGGTTCAAGCACTCTGTGGTAAAATAATATTAACATTATATTATCTTTAGACGAAGGAATGACACTATGTATTATTTAGTAACGGAAAAAAATATAGCACCCAGACAAAAGTGTCGACCAAATGTGTGTCACGACTTTTTAAGCCGATTGAGCGATATCCGTCTGTTTGACTGATAGCCATCTGACTGATAGACACCATAACATATGTACATCTATCTTTATGAAACTTTTTAAAACTTGACTCAGCATAATATTTGATCGGATAGTAGCCAATGTAAATGTGTTATGTCGACTCACTTCTTCTGGTACCTGCCATACAAAATTTACCTATTTTCCAAAATTCAATTTCGTAGCTCAAAGTAACTTAAGTTTTTGTCCATTATACTGATTTATAATGCTAACAGAATTTGTAAAGATCATTCGATTAAGTAAGCCGCATACAAAAGACCGATTTAATCTATATGCCCTTAGATTCATGTTTTTCATTTAGTCATATTTCATGCAAGTTTCCCCTTTGCCAAAGTACAGCTTCAGGTTAAAAGTGAAGCGTATTTCCATACCTTTCTTTGGTATGGGCTTTGTCCATAATATTATTTTATCATTACCCATAAAGTTTGAGAAAAATCGGTCAAATAAAGATTCTTAGGACACGTGATGCACTTGGTGAACTAAGTTCTGGGAATGAAGATGGAAGAAGGCTACATCCATTCTAGTACCTCTCATACAAATCAAGCGATAAAATCCGTGCATTGCAGCTATTTTGGTAGAACTAAAGCAAATCAACCGGGCAAATCTGTCCTTACTCATATCTCCCATACAAATTACCTAATTGAACTCGTATATTCCCGGATTCAATCTTTCATTCAATTTCACTATCTTTAGGGTAGCACATTGGACGATTTTTCAAAAATCAGTGGACCGTCTTTATTCAGAAAATTATAGTTTTTCTTTTTTCATATGGTTTTAGTTCAGAACTTTTTCCACAAGAATGTGGGAACAGCTAAGGCCAAAGCTGTTGCTTTGCTGAAAGCCAAAAAAGCCCAAACCAAGGTCATCAAGGGTGCTTTTGGTACTCGTACCCGTAAGGTACGCACCAGGGTTCACTTCCGCAGACCCAAGACCTTGTGCTTGCCCCGCAATCCTAAATACACCAGGAAACCGGTGCCCACAAGAAATCGCATGGATGCTTTCAACATCATCAAATACCCATTGACCACAGCAACTGATCAAGTTTGGGTATATGGGAGCCAGTGTATTAGATGAAATTTCTTTTACGTTTTTCTTTTTATTTTCTTCATATCGGCATATCAAGCAGCTGTAGCTGTTGTGTCTAAGGCAGAATTTTATTAAAAGAAATATATAGTAAGAAGGATCGATGTTACAGATCGGGGCTTCCGGTTAATTTGTAATTTTCGGCAATAGAAATACTTATTATTGAGCAAAACTCTAAAAAAGTTATTCGCTATTTTGTTTGTTGCATTACTCAGAGTGCAATTGGGAAAACTCTAACAAAACTATAAATTATGAAAATGTCATTGCATACCCTCTTATACCAAATGATCACAGGTTGTTGTGCGTTATTTACTGACGGAGTCAGTAGTTTTTAGTTTTTGTTCCAAAAACGACGTCATAAACTCTGATGCCGTGTAATGATAATCAATTTTTTGTGACTTGAATTAGATGCCATCGATTTAAGCAATTTGCGGTTTTAAGCTAACTTCTTAACTTGTCACTCGTCGTACAACAAATACAACAATGGCATTGTAGAATAAAAAATATGTTGAATAAAGATTGCGTCATCTCTCCAAAACAGTAGTCTATTGACCTCAAAGATATTGGGGCAACAAGCCAACAACGTTTCTGTACCTAAATGAAAGAGATAAATGAGGCAATGGGATCTTTTAGCGAGATTGGGACACAATTACGCAAAAATATTTAACGAACGGAGGAGCTCCACTTTCCTCGCTTATTAAACGATCTATATTCGTAAATGGCAAACCTTTCATTACATAAATAACACTTCAGATGACCGGTATTTAACAGCTGGCAGCCTTGCCAGACCGGTGGTTTTCAAATTACCAAATATATAACCCTGTATTTATAAGGCTCAATTGCAGGAGGAAATGTGCACTTCAAAGACATTGTTGATTTTTCGGAATTATTTTTCGTATTTTTAAAATTTTTCTACTTGTCAAAAATTCGAGCACAGATCGATTACTGTTGTTGCTTGAAATATGGTTTACATTCAAAAATTCGCATGTGTTATTTCCACCCCACTGTGCACTTGGGAGGCTATCTAGGAGTGTATCGGTGTGTCTGTTGTATGCTGATTGTTATTTTGATGTGTTTTTCTAACGAGACTCTAAGTTATGCATTAAGTAGCGCTTGATTGAGTTCAAGAGATTTATGCCAGCAACCACAAACACAACAGAAACAACAACGCCAAGAACAACAGCGTCAACTACACACACATTCGCATGTGCAACAAACGGCTGCATCAGAAGCAACAACATTTGTTTGCAGCATTTGTTGCAATCTCTCTCATAGTCATCGTCATCATCATTATCATTGTGAATGGCTGAGGTTATAATGGATTTGCATTGTATTCTAATACCAGATATTTTTTGCATTAACCATTCCTGAATTCTTTTACCCAACATTATCATCAACTCTCTGTAGATATATCGCATATAATCGTCTTACGAAAATATTTTCTCATCTTTTTCTATTCGTTCTATTCTTTTGTTAAATGATACCGATTATTATGAATTATTAACCTGATTTTTACTTTTACCACTCTCTGTGGATCAGTCGATTCCCATCTGTGCCGCCTGGCGTTATAAGAAATCCATATCTTCTTCAAGTATTTGGAATAGTTTTAATTCAGCACTTGTGGTTTTCCTGTTAGCTGCTGTTGTGACTACAACTATCATTAACTACCAGGGCGTTTGTGCTGTGATGGAGGTTATGCTGCGGTAGCTGTGCCAGCTGATTACTGTTATAAAGTGTTGGATATTGCATTTTATAGATGGGTATCATAACGAAATAGCTAAATTAATTTTCATATTTTATAGTATACGAGCTGTAGATATAAATATTGTTATATGCGCACATTTATTCTCAGCCATGTATGGTGGTATACTGTGAGATTATATGTAATTAAATTATATTATCTTTTGACACTTTTACGAGTTAGTGAATGGCATGCAACATATCCCCCTACTCTTGTCAGTGTATGAAATTGGAATTTTGAACGAATATTGACTTAGTATGTAGTGGAAGTATGTACGAGTATGCATGTACGAGTACATATGTATGTCGTTATTGAGGAAGCGAAAGATGATCCGCTTTTGAGTTGATTTGATTTTTCCTTTGATTTTTGTAGTATACCCGTGTAATAAACTTAAGTATAGGTTTTTGTTTAGTTTTGCAGAAAGTACACAACAGAACATAAATCGTTTGTGCTTAAACGAACTTATTATGAAGAATGAAGAATTCTAACACATTTCATGTTAAAAAAAATGTATAATAAGACAAAAGTTATACTATTAGAAGATTTTCCATATCGTGCATTAGGCGAGAATTATTAAAGTTGTATCCGGAAGTCATTTTGTTAATAGTTCCCATTGAATACGCCATTATCAGATAATCATTAAACTTGTTTCATGACTGGGAGCTAAATTTTGTCTAATCTGAACTTTCCTATAAAACAGTAACAACTTAAATGGTTTTGGCGCATTTGTAGCAGAAGACAAATGAAAGTTATTAAAAAAAATATATATTAGTTGCGCAACTAAGTTCTCGCTGTTTTTTATTTTATAGAAAATCAACTTTATTATGAAAACATGTTTACAAATGATTAAATGAAAGTATTACCCATTGCTAGCTACTACTTTTTCTCACACTTCGGACAAAGCTTGAATTCCATCACGGTAAAACTGTTCACCTTTTAAGGCTATCCACGAATCTAGGCATTTCTTGATGGTGTCATATGAGTGGAACTGCTGGTCAGCCAGACCGTGTGCCATCGAACGGAGCAAGTGATAATCGGACGGCGCAATATCTGGAGAATATGGGGTAAGACATCCCATTTCAGCGTTTCGAGGTTTGCCTACGTGAGCCCAAGCGTAGTCATGCTGAAAAATCACTTTTTCGTGCCTCTCCGCGTATTGTGGGCGTTTCTTGCGCGGAGCTTGGCTCAATCGCTTAATTGAAGTCGATGCCGATCCCCAGTGATGGTTTCAGTTGGTTTCATCAGCTCGTATTATATAACACCGACCTGGTCTCACCAAATAAAAAGCATTAATCGCAGCGTGAATATTCGGTCGAGACGACAACGTTGAAGCATGACCGGACAGCCCCAAGACTCTCTTTTCTTTTAATTGCTGTAATGAATCCATTTTTCATCACCCGTTATAACACGATGAAGAAACCCCTTCCTTTTTATCGCTGAAGCAGTAATTCACAGACGAAAAGATGACGCTCAACGTCCATTGGTTTCAATTCATAAGGAACCCAAGTTCCTTGCTTTTGAACCATTCCCAACGCATGGAACTGTATTGGCAAGTAACTCCTAATGCTGAAGCAAGCTCTACCTGCATTTGGCACGGAGCCTCTTCAATCAATGCCGTCAATTCAGTGTCTTCGAAGGTTTTTCGTCTTCATTCACGCGAACGGTCGTCACCATCGAAATTACCGTCTTTAAAGCGACGGAACCAATATCGGCACTTTGTTTCACTTAAAGCAGCATATCCGTAAAGGTTTTGAACGTTTAACGTTTAGGTTATAGCATGATCGTCCAGCACTTACACTAAATATATATTTTTGTATATGTTAATGCCAAAATATCCTTTAAAAATATTTATAGGTAGAATACAGAGGCCGCAATCGATCCATAGCTCCTTCAGAATGCTTTCAAATGAATAGCAATTTTGCCTTTGTCGATTGAAAAACGATTAGAATTGAAATTTAAAATAACTTACGTTTTCAGTATTTGATAAAACGAAAACTTCATGGCTTCCACTCCGATTACAATGATTTACGAATAACAACATCCTAGATTGTGGCAGTATAAATAGATTGTATTTATGAAGATTAAATTTTTGTAAATTTTTTATCAGATTTTTTTTTAATAAAAATCTAACACCAAAAAACGCGAAATTGTATTGTATAAGCATGTTGTTAATACTTATCTTTATTACCAAACTTAATGTTTTATGAATGTAAAGGTAACATAAAGACCTTCTTTGACCACGTTGGGATTAAACTTATTATGAATTATTAATAAAATAAATGTCAGATTATATTTAACGAAAGCCACAAATTTGTACTTGTAACTGTCTTAAAATGAAATCAAAATTCTGTCACTCTGCACAGTTCAAACGGTAAGCATTACAGCTTTCCCAAATAAACTTATCTCGAATTGAAATTAATTACTTTTATTTCTAATTTAGTCATCTGATCGTTTCGGCTATGTGTGGAGCAAGGAGCAAACAGTACAGGGTTGCCCATATTCGACGGACCCATGTTTTAAAAAAAAAAAATCAAAGAAAAAAATAAAAATTTGGCGGTTGGCAATCTTATTCATTTAATTTGTTCCAAGTAGATTTGTTTACATCAATTTTTGAATATGATATCTCTCAAATGGCCGCCTCTGGCGTTGATGGCGTATTGTGCCCTTTTTGCAGCATTTTCCATCGTTTTCGCCAACATTTCGGCCGGAATAGCGGCTATTTCTTCACGAATGTTGTCCTTGAGCTCTTCTACGGTCCTTGGCTTGTTAACGTAAACCTTCGACTTCAAATGTCCCCACAAGAAGAAGTCAGCGGGCGTCAAATCGGGCGAACGCGGTGGCCAGTCCAAATCAACACTTTTCGACATCAAACGGCCCGGAAACAAATTCTTCAGAAAATCGATTGTTATGCGACTTGTGTGCGGTGGAGCGCCGTCTTGTTGAAACCAGAACTGCCTCATACGCTTTCGACGAATAATTGGCATCACAAAATTGGTCATCATGTCGCGATAACGCTCCTGGTTGATGGTAACAGCATGGCCATTTTCGTTTTGGAAGAAAAACCATTGGGCCGTTTTCGCACTAACGCCGCACCAAACTGTGACTTTTTCGTCATGAAGAGGCAATTCTTGAATCTCCTGAGGATTTTCAGTGGCGTAAATACGGCAATTTTGCTTATTTACGGTCCCATTCAATGTGAAATGGGCTTCATCGGACATGATAATTTTGTTCCAAAATTGCTCGTCATCATCGGCCATTTCGATCACTCGTTGGGCCCGTTCCAATCGACGAGGCTTGTCCGCAGGCAACAATCTTTGCGTCAATTGAATTTTGTACGGGAACAAATGCAAATCAACGCGAATAATCCGTTGTAAAGTGGACCGAGCCATGCCCAACTGCTGAGAACGGCGTTTTTGAGATGTTCTTGGGGACCTCTCAACACTGGCTCGTACGGCAGCGATATTCTCGGCCGATCGCCTTGGTCGACTTTAATTTGGCCTCTTCGGATTAGAAAGAGCCTCACCAGTCGAAAATTTGTCGTATAAACGCTTAATGGTGTTCTTAGAAGGCGCACTTCTCACATTTTTTAATATTTTAAAAGCACGTTGAGTTTTCACAATTGACTTCTTCTGTTGAATGTAAATTTCAACTATTTCAAAGCGCTCGCGTGGCGTGTATTGTTCCATGGTAAAAATCTGCTTGGACTGACGCTTCAAACGCGGTATGTCATTAAGCGATCTGACATCTCTGTCAAAAGTTATGGCGTTGCCAGATGGGTCCGTCGAATATGGGCAACCCTGTATGTTTATTTTTACCAAATTGTCTAATTTGTATGCGAGGTAGCCTACTAGATATGGCAATGCTGGACATTTTCATTTACAGAACTAAGTTTTTTAAAAAACCTGATATTTGTATGGATCCAGGATTATATAATATGAGCTGAATTGGGCAATTTGCCAATAATTATAATGTAATGCAACTAACATAAATTTAAATTACTGCGATGTGCGAATTAGGAATTGATTACAGGAGAAATATTGAATTTCTATAAATCCATCAATTTGTATAAAAGGTACGAAAGCTACAATGGAAGTTGCAATGCAGTTCATTTTCATGCATAAAGCTGTGCCAAATTTGACTGAATTCAGCGCAAGTGCTTAAAATATACGAAATTGGGAATGTATGGACAAAGACTTAGGCTACTGTAGTCAATTAATTAGAAATCACAGTAAGAAGTTTGAATTTCGGAAAATCGTCCAATTTGCAGAAGAACCACAACAATGCAGTCCATTTTTATTCTTGGACTTCACTTTAAAAATTGCATGCGTATTCCAAGTTTGACTAAATTTAGAAAAGTTTAATCAAAGATATAAAATTAACAATATGTGGGTTTGTTTAATATTGAAGTTTAAGTTTAATAGTTGAAGTTTTCAAATTTAGCCAAGAAATGCAACAGTGCAATGGACAGAAAGTTAGGTCGCAATTAGCAGTTTTTTTTTTTTGTGGTACATTACATTACATTTGGTACATTTATTATGTGAAGCAATAAAATTGTAGCTGGTTAGCTCAAAACTAAAAAATGTAAAATATTAGGAAATTGATCAACTGATGATATGACAAAAAACTAATTTCGAATTTTTGCTTAAGGTAAATATCGAAATTTTTATTCAAATCATTAATTTTAATCTATAATGTAAGTGTCGGATTGGAAGAATCACTGATACTTTCCAGCAAAATAATGGAAGAACTCAGTTTTCAGGTCGTCATCTGAATTGAGGAATTTTTCACTCAAAGAATTTTGCTGACTCCGCATTAACCAAAAATACTAAGATGCCAAATCAAGGCCATTAAGCGAACGTGGCGTTATATTCCATCCAAGCTCCAACATTTTTTTGCCGAATTTTCACAAATATTAGTGTGTTGTCATACTGAAAAGTGACGTCATCGTAATTTACCAATACAGGCCTTTCCTTTTTCAGTGTTTAATCAAGCTTTAGCAACTGTAAGCAATAAACGTCAGAATTTATGCTTTGGTTCCTTGGAAACAGATGAAAATAAACCATACTCTTAATAACATAATTTTTTTCTTTTTTTTTTTTTTTTTGCTGCATTTCAGCTTTTGATGAATGTTGGACAATTATATTTTTCCATTGATATTTTTTTAAGGAATCCATTTTTCATTTACATTGATAATGTCTTTTAAAAAATGGATAAATTTAGTTGCTCTTAAGCAATAAATCGCAGCTGGTTATATCCTTTGTTAGGTGAATTTCCTTTATCTTATGCGGAACCCAAATATTGAGGTTTTTGAAGAATCCAACTCGTTTTAACTGATTTTCAATGTTCGAGTGCGCTGCTATCAGCTTCTCTGCGACTTGTTGGCTAGGAAAGCCTGAATCAATTACAGCTTTGATTTCGTATTTATCAATCTCATTTGTCCGACAACCGGATCGATCATCTTTGAGACTGAAATTTACAGAACGGAATTTCATGACCCAAATTTAACACCGGCGTTCTGTTAAGGCATCCAACCGACACACGTTACAAATATCACGTTGCGCTTTCGTGCCATTTTTTGGCTCTTTCTGAAGTAAAAGGGGAAATTTTGGCGAAATTACTTCTTTTGGGTCCCCATATTTACGATGTGATTTAAAAGTGAAAGGAGCACTGAAAAAGTTGTGACATATTACAGATTGAAGTTTGAAATGTTAGCTGTGTAAGAGTATAACAAACAATTTACATGAGCCGAATCATTCGAAAAACAACGAAAGTAAAACCGAAATTACTTTAGTGTCAACCCAACTTTAAAAACACTTGGAAGTACTTAATATACCAATACAATTTCTAATATTATTTAAATTCTACATAGTAGTTTTAATTTCAAATATAAATTGTCATTCCCATTCTTAAAAACATACATAACGTTGCTTAGCTTATTATAAATTTTGGAAAAATTCAAAGCATTATTTCACAGAATTATACACCATCAATATGGTAACATGTGGATCATTGGCGCCTGGACGCAGATGTGTCAGATTCGAAATTCAACAGAAATATGTCCTTTCCTTATGGCATTCAATGGATCGCAATGTAACGCAATCTAGCTAGAAATAATCTCTTATTTTCCAACTTATAGCATTGACGTTGCCTGCCCCTACCATTCTTTTCATCCTCTGGGATTCCACTCAAATAGTTGCTGCCTCTTAATAACAAATAACATAACAGTACACTGTCAACAAGAATGCCATTTTCCTGTGATTCTCAAAACAAAAAAAGAAAAAAATGAAAACAGTCGTAATCCATTCATCCCCAATATTCAACATCCATAATTTTTCATTTTTCCTCTTTCCTACCGGTCACAGAAAAAGAATAATCATCACACTTAAAAGCAATGTGGCATCGCAGGCCACAAAAAAGGAGGCAAACACAAAAAGTTTCTTAATATTCAGCAGTTACATGCAACAACATTTAACCTTTTCCAAATGCAACAAGTCTACGAAAAAAGCAAAACAATTTACAGAAGCAGACACAAGAAGAAGCCAGTCAGCCGGCCAGACATTCGGACGGACGAATAGGAGCAAATCGGGCCAGAATATACAAATCTACATTAACAATTCACTATGAACTTAAAGAATTGTAACTCATAGCGAACAGTTCTACATACGTGAAAAGTTTCTGGCCGAAACTCAAAAAGAAAACTGCAGTGCAATCAGTTAGTAAGCCATAATCCGTTAAGACAATTTGAAAGTTGTTGTTTTGTTCTCCTTTTTTTGTTCAGTTACGATTTACCTCATTTTAGTTTTGTAATATGGAATGAGAAAAGTTATGTCAGTCACATTTGTGGGGAAAGGAAAAAAATTGCAAAAAAAAAAAAAACAATAGTAATTTACGGACGAAGGCAGGAATAATGGGCGAGAGTTATGTTGTGAATACAATTTTGTCCTCCTAATAAGTCGGTGTCCAAAACACCGAAAAAATATTCCTACCCTCCATGGTTTTAGCAAGACAAATTGCAAAATACATCATGATCTAATCGCTTACGTAAATTATGCAAATTATTATAGTTCGAACGAAATATTTTAGGGCTGGGTTCGAATCTGGGAAAGTGAAAAAATCAATGCTTCGTAAGTCATCATGTTTACGTTCGAATTGCAGCATCTTTCTTTTAATTTTAAATCTATTTTCTGAAAATGTACTACACACTCGTGTATCTAATGCGCCTTAAGAAAGATGTGTTTTTACGGGAGTTATGATAAAATTATATCCTTTTGCAATAATTATAGTTCGAAACATATCAATCATACAACAAAGCAAGATTACATTCGTAATTTGCATAAGATTGGTCTAAATTTGTAAGCCGCATACATATATGCCGAAAACATGCTGAAGATTAAATCGTTTATGGTTTGTGGACTCCACAACAGTTTGTTCAAAGAATTTCTTGTCTCCCGCTGCATTGCAGTGTTGTCGAGGACATCCATCAAGCTCTGCTAAGACTCTTGAGATTCCAAATGTTTTGTCAAGTTGCCTTTGAGCTTTTGTTATTATTAGGAAAGGTGTCTCGGTGGGCCACATTGATTATTGCCCGTCTGCAGCAGTTTGCACCTTTTTAATCAGGAATTTTAAACAGAATTGAGAAGTGTAACCATGACAAATTTAATGAAAATCAGTAAGGTCAAGAAATATGCGTCTTTTGTTTGATTAACTTGTCGTAAATTGAAATAAGGAACCAGCCGTAGCGACCAGTGCTAATGACGATCGTGAAATATCAATTCGTCGCCATTCTCAGCGATTGGGCATGTGTTACTTAACCACAATTTTACACGTCGATTTGGGTTTGAAAGCCTATAAAATTCAACTCACCCAAGAATTGAAGCCGAATGACCGTCGTCTAATGACGTCTAATAGGCCTTACAAAAGCCCCATGAAAATCCGCTGTTTTATCGAAAAATTTTTCAGCGATTAAACTCATTTCTTGCTGGATGGATACGTAAACAAGCAAAACTGTCGCATCTGGAGTGATGAACAGCCACATGCCGTACATGAATTACCGATGCATCCCGAAAAAACGACAGTCTGGTGTGATTTATGGGCTGGTGGCATCATCGGTCCATTTTTCTTCAAAGACGACCATGGAAGAAACGTTACCGTTAACGGCGAACGATATCGAGCCATGATACGCGATTTTTTTGCCCCAATTGGCTGAGTTGAACTTGGTTGACGGTGCAACATGTCACACTTCTCGTGAAACAATGGGTATGTTGAGGCATGAATTTGGTGAGCAGTTTATCTCTCGATTTGGCCCTGTGATTTGGCCCCCAAGATCTTGCGATTTAACGCCTCTTGATTATATCTTGTGGGTTTAAGTCAAGTCGTTAGTCTATGTGGACAAGTCAAACCGAATACTATTGAAGCCTTACAGGATAACATAACACGCGTTATTTGTGGATTACGGGCCGAAATACTCGAAAAAGTGACGAAAAATTGGGCCTTCCAAATGGACATTTTGAGACGGAGCCGCGGACAACATTTACATGAAATTATCTTTGAAAATTAAATGGCAAAGACCGATTTATCGACTTCAATAAAAAATTTAATATATGATGCAAATTTGAATGTTCTTTTCGATTAAAAAAAAAAACTACGACTAAAAAATCACCCTTTAGTAAAACAATTCTGTCGACAATAATCAGCACTTATGCTAGTTTTTGTAAATCAAAAATCTATCATAATGTTCTGAATTTCTCTGTATCATATGTTCGACTGTTATAGCCTTAATAAATCAGATAATCGGTTATGTTCGAAAAAAGTAGTAGAATTAAAGTAAAATACGAATTGAAAAGTTAACATTTTGTTTTGGATGTTCTGCAAATGAGGCGGTTTGCTGTTTCATTTTCTCATATGAAATGAAGTTCGAAAACAGAAGTTATAAACAGCTGATATTGACTTGAAAATAAAATTTAGTTATTAAAACTACTATCTGTGATTTTGATTTTTTTGCATTAAATTAAAGTATAAATAAATAGTAAGGACAAATAAATAAATAAAGGATAAATAACTACTGAATGCGGTGTTAGTGTCCACTATATACCAAACCAATGAATACGCAAGAGCAAAATTACAAAGGCGGACTTTGCGGGATCACTAAAATCCTCTGGATATGGGTGACACTACGTTAGTACACACATGTATGTACTTAAGTATATTCAATATACTTTTACTAAAAACTATTAGGTTTTTAAAAAATTATCGCATCAACAAAGATGCATTTCGTAACATTTTACATTGTATAAAATTGAGACTGCCCAAGTCATCCATTCCAGCTTGCTACCACATTAAGATTTTCAGCAGAAGGAGGATTTCAACGAGGGGTCGGAAAAGACACTAATGTGGCCTTAGCACGGAGCACCACCTGCAAAATTTTAAATCGAGTGCTTATTGTTCAAGAAAAATATATTTGTCCTAGGTGGATTAAATTGAAAATGGCAGTTGATGAACAAAATTTGTCTAAGCGTGGCGCTTCATGCAAAAATTTGGTATTCCCGGTGTAGTAGGATGCATTGATGGAACTCACGTGGAAATTACTAAGCCGCAAAAAGATGGAAACTTAACATAAAACGTAGCATTATTGCATCCTGCGTAGTATTCTTGTGTTTCCCCTTCAAACAAGGAAAATTTTTATTCAACCAAAGGAATCTGACCACTTTTATTTATTATACAGGGTGGGCCATAAGGGTGATGGCGGTTTAAATATTCGATTAAAAAAAAAAACTACGAAACATAAAAAAAATATATTTGTATTTTTAAAAAGTAGAAGCATGGGAATTTTTAAGACTTAAAAATAATGTTGTCCAAATGGCTTCCCTCGGCTGCTTGACACTCTTGGAACCGAAGTCGCAAATTTTGGAAAACTCGTTGAAAAGTTGTTCTTGGTATTTTGTTACTTTCCTGAATAATGTTCCTCTTCAACTGCTCTAAATTGGCTGGATTATTCCCGTAGACTACCGATTTGAGGTAGCCCCATAGAAAATAATCGCATAGAGAGAGATCGGGGCTATGTGGGGTCCATTCAATATCCCCCCTTTTCGAAATGAGTTTTCCAGGAAAAACATTTTTCAGCAGCTCTATGGATACCCTAGCCGTATGACATGTGGCCCCATCCTGTTGAAACCACATCCTCGAGGTATTGCCTTGAAGTTCTTGCAAAGCTGGCACCAAAAAGTCTGCTAGCATGTTGCAATAATTGTTTGCTCTAACCGTCATCGCATGCCCCCTTACCTCCTCAAAAAAGTATGGTCCAATAATACCGGTTGACGTTATCCCAGCTCACACGACAAGCTTAGGGCCGTGAAGTGGACGTTCATGCAAGCGTCGGGGATTAGTCTCGGACCAGAACCGACAATTTTGCTTGTTCACATGGCCGTTAAGGTGAAAATTGGCCTCATCACTAAAAATCACGTTGTTGAAATTGTTGAACCGCTCTAGCATCAAATTGACAAAGTTAAGTCGGTTATTGGCATCATCGGGTTTTAATTCTTGGACTATCTGAATCTTATAAGCCTTCAAATGCAAATCACGTTTCAAAATTCGTCGTAAAGTTGTTCTTTTGACATCCAAAGACTGACTTCTCTTACGTGTTGACTGTTGCGGATTTCGCTGAACTGAAACACGAACACGCTCCACAATGTTGGCTGATCTTGCAGAAACTGGGCGACCACGAACCGTAATTGGTACTGTTGAGCCGGTTCTTTCGAACATTCTGATCCATTTTCGTATCACATTGGCGCTTGGAACTTCACTTAAATCGTGTAAACCGTGTTCATGCCGACCCAAACGTCGTGCAATAATCACTGATTTATTGTTTTCGCAATACGCTCGGACACAAAATGCACGCTGCACTCCCGTGTACGGCTCCATGGCGACTAAATTTCCAGGAACCGGTGCAGCGAACAACATATCCCCCCGCCACCCCGCGCCGCGCGTTACCGAGAAATTGAAGAATTAAATCGGCAACACTCATATGGCCCACCCTGTACTTACATGTTTATTTGCAAAAATTTTTGTTTCACAATAAAATTTCAAAGTATTTTAAAACCACTTCTTTTTGCCTAAAAGTAGTTTCTAGAACAATGCAATTCACTACGAGTTGATGTTCGAAAACGAAGCAGAAATGAAAAGTAAAAAGTAAAATTCAGAACCCCCAAGTGTCAAATTGAAGTGATTACAAACTACTTTTACATCAAAGTAGAATTTGGAACATACGTGATAATTCCATATTTCTAGAACATTTCATCATCCATCCTCCATCACATCTTCTTTCACATTATAGCGATTTAATTCACTTGCACAACTCCCTACATAAATTATAAATTTATTTCATTATTTATTAAATTAGAAATCACAATCTTCACTTCCTTTCCCTCCCTCATACGTGTAACGTCTGCGAAAACAGTAGGATCTAGAAAATCCCAAGTAGTTACGGATGCTGCTGTTGTTTGTTGGTGGTGTTGTTTGGTTTATTCACTTCTTAAGCTTTAGCAGAACTACGAATGCAATTATTTTGTTTGGTCATAGAGAGCGTTTCCTTTACCTTTAAGGCACACAAACAAATGGTTAAGCTGAACAATTGGGTTAAACACTTAACACAAGTTTAACTTATTGTATGGCGGAAAGCCAAGTCGAGTCATTTCGTCCGTCAGCCACCAAACATTAGAAAGAACGGATGTTTGTGGTAGAGAACCGCAACACCAACAACGTCAACAACAAAAATCATATTACAAACAACCGTTTATTTTTTGTTGTTTCCCCCATTTCATTGCCGTCGTTGCAGCGGTCGCCGTTTTGTGGCAAATGCATGAAGGGCAATCATGCTTGTTTTTTTTACATGTCTTTAAACTTAAACATCCTGCAACCACTGGCTGTCGCTGTAAAGAAGCGGTGACTGGAACTGAGACGGGGTCTTGCTAGATATAACTGTGACTGGAGTTGAGATGACTGAGCAAGTAGTAGCCAAACACCAGTTAAGCTTAAGAAATATACGAGTATAACTGTATACAAGCGAAACTTAACAAGTGCTTTAGTTCGTCTACAGTCATATCCCGTATACTCAGTCCCGAAGTGACTGCAGAAAATAAAGCGAGTTTTTTTCGTTACGACTGTCCGTCTGCCAATTTTTTTTTTCGTTAGCATTAAGTTAACATTGCACCTGATCTGTTTGTCGTGTCGCTGTTTATTTTTTTCCCCCTTTCGTGCCACACTCCGCGATTTGTGGCACCAGTGTAGCGGCATTTTGATGGCGGTTTCTAGTAAAAGCAATTTAACGACTATGGGGAATTTTAGAAATGACAGCCACTTTAACAATTTTGCTATGTGTTGGACTAGCTGAGATCTTTTCCAAATTTCTTTCTTGGCCTTTAATATGAATTATGAGTGCGATTCTCGAGTTCTCAACGGCAATTACATTCCTCAATTGTACTGCTAATGTGCTGTTTTTTTTTCCTTTTTATTCCTTTTTCATTCCTCCAGTATCTCTGTGAGGATGTGGGTGTAAGTCAGTGAATTGGAAATCATAACTTGGCACGTATTTTATGTTTGTTGCTCCTATTGTGGATGACGGTGTGACAGACAATCTACCAGAGTATTACTTGGTCTAAGAATTAGAATGGTGGTGAAGGGGTTGTGTGTAGATGAGTAAGACAGGTTCTAATTCCTAATGCATATTCTGTCTGTCTTCTATATTATCGCAGTATGAAGAGAGGGTTATCCATTCTCTTCTTTAGAAAGTAAAGTAGAATTAAACACAATTTAAATTCCAACGGCTATGAAATTAGTGCTCAAATGTAGAGCATGATATGATTAAAATTGTCTCAGCGGGAATTTGTGGCATTCAACTCCTTTAACATTATTGTCGGAGTCACATTTTTGTCTAAGTTAATGTTATAACGGTTATCCGTTTAGTGGTTTCAAATTCGCCGATCTGGCAAGGCTGTCAGCTGTTAAATATGTACCTGTCATCTGAAGTGTTATTTATTTAGTGAAAGGTTTGCCATTTACGAATATGGATCTTTTAACAATCGAAGAACACGCAAAAATAGTTAAAACTTACTATAAAAGTGGTGATTCAAACGTGATTCAACGCAGTCGATTTAAACTTTATTGCATAAGAAGTTTCCAGAAAGCGTAATTTCACGTTTTGGCGATGTCAATTGGCCACCAAGATTATGCGATTTGACGCATGTAGGGCTACATCAAAGACCGTTTTTACACGGATAATCCTAAAACGATAATGCCGAGATATCGCTGGAAATATGCAAAAAAGTGGTTGAAAACAATATCAAAAGGATGCACTACTGCAACCAATCCAGAGGCGGTCATTTAAATAACATTGTATTTCATTATGGCAAGGTTCAAGCATTATAATGAAATAAAAGTTTCATCGAAATCATAGCTTTATGTTTGGTTTATTTAACTTTACTTTTGACACCGAAAAATGGATAACCCTGCATGTTAACTAGCCGTTAACCGCCTTTTGGAGCGGTTATCACCTCTATAACTGGCGACAAGACTTTCAAGGTTAATTTTCCAGTAAAACTATCCAAAAATCAACATTCGGAGTCGTCTGTACGGGTAGGTCGTTTTCTGTAAGTTAGTCAATATTTTGTGAACATTTTGTAGTACAGATGAATATGTCCGTTAGGCTGGAAAATGTTCCGCTCTACTCTTCAACAAACTGAATGTCTATCGTTAGCTATTTTAAAAATTTAAGACATTTTTTATATATGTATATGCTGTTTGTTTAGCATTTGGGGCAATTGAAAACAATGTATAGTTGGTTCAAAACGTTAATATTTATTAAAAGTAATTAAAAAAAAACTTAAAGTAAGCGATTAGAATAAGCATATATTTCTATAATAACAAACTCTTGCTTCTATTGAGCAATCGATTGTTGCAATTTCACTTTGAGGACTATATTTAATGACTGCCGTGATCGAATTATCTCTCTCTTGTTGAACCCTTTACTTTCTTTTGTAACTCTTCCAGTCATCCTTTGCGTCATGCTCTCATCTACGTTCAGGATTTTAGAGTACAACAAAAAAAAGACACATATGGTCAAAATAATAAGTACACCCTACATATTTTTTTAAGGCTCGTAGACAAAAATTTATTTAAATTAAAAGAAAAAACAAATACTAAGTTCTTTTGTTATAAAATTAGAAATAAAATAAATACTAAAACAATAACAAAAAACAAAAATTAAATTCAGTATTTTTTAGAAACTAAAATATTAATCAAAAAACATTGGGCAAAATAATAAGTACATTAAGTTAAAATAAGCAAGAAAGTAAACAAATCAACTTTTTCCTACTAAATTGGCTGAGTTTCGTTAAAAGCCAGTATATCCACCTTTATTTTCAATTATATTGTTGACTCTGTTTGGCATGCTGTCAACAAGCCTCCTGCAGGTTTCTACTGGTATTTCATACCAAGTTTTTTTTTAACAAAATCGCATAACTGATTCTTAGTTTCTAAAAACCTCCTTTCCAATTCTTTGTTTCAACTCTCCCCAAAGCTTTTCGTTTGGATTTAAGTCCGTAGATTGACAGAGATTGGCCAGCCAAGAAGGGCAACAATATTATCTTGGAACCAATTCTTTACGAACTTAGAAGTAAGCTTCGGATCATTATCCTGCTGGAATGTCCATCTAAGAGGCATACTTTCCACAGCATAGTTCAACGTCGTATTTCCCAAGATAACTTTGTAGTGGAATCTGGATTTTGCCCCAAAATATTGATCCACCAATCCAAGATATTGTGTGAAGTTACATTTCTTACTAACATTGGTATCTCATTACTGAATGTACAAAATTTTCATTCGTTTTTACTCAATGGCTAAGACCCAAGTAATAATTTAATCAAACCCGGATTGTTATTAGGTTTTAGTACTACTTTTAAGGTACCACAGTCAGTCTTCTATATATTGTTTAATATATTTTTTTATGTATTTATTGACATCTTTATTTATTTATTATATTTATTCGGTCAACTGAAATACATCTTACACACAATTTTTTTTTGTTAACACACGTTAATTAAAAATAGTGTGTAAATTTTATTTAAATTAATTTTTATATAAAAGGAAATCCATCGATTTTTCTTTGATCAAATTTCGATTATAGCTCGTATAGACGCTTTAAAATATCCATTTTTCTACACAAAAATTTCACTGTTTCATGTAATTTATAATTTTTTAATTCATAAAAATTTCTCCAAGCTATTTCACTGCAAAATAAAAAGTGTTTTGACTTATTTCTGAGCGCAAAAATGACTCGAAAACTGGTGGTTCTGAAACTGAGATTATTTAGTTCCTGCACCGAGCTATTATTTCAACACGGCAAGATTTTTTTCGTAGTCACATCGTTTTCCTTTAGGTTGAATGCTAGGCTGTGATAATTTTTAATAGAATTATTTTAGACTTTTTTATAATGAAATAAATTTCAATAATAGACTTAGCGAAAAAAGTCAAAAAAGTGGAATAAAACTAAAACATTTAAGAAAAAAAGACAGGAAAAAAAATTAAAACTTAATGCAACTTTCCAGGCATAAAAAACGCTTACAGCTAAATCAATTTTTTACCCACTAAATCTTGCGGGAAAAAGCCAAATTGCCAAAACTGAAGTCCACAATCAAAACTTACAGCTATGCGGATTATTTTTAATAATGTCCAAACAGATGAATTGGAAGTGTAGGAGGTGCGTGCGTAAACATAAAAAAAATCAAATATCCAGAGAATTCACCCACTTATGTCATCCATTTTGTCGTAATGTGTCATCTTATTCTTGCCGAAAACGAATAAAATTTTCTTTTAGAACACATTTCCATGTAAAGAATGTCCCAACAATAACGCAAGATTTAAATTTGGCGCCATTCGAAGTGTCATTGTTTGACATTTGAACAATTGTTATAGTTTGCTGGCAGAAGGTACGAGGTTAGTAAAAATGGAGCGCTACACGAATGAACAACGCAGTCTCATTGAGAAATTGTTTTACCAAAATGGCGAAAGTCTTGCGGCTACAGTTCGCAAATTGCGATCAATTTGGGGTCACAATAATGCTCCAAAAGAGTCAACTGTAAAGAGATTAATGGATAAATTTGCTAAAACTGGGTCTGTTAGTTATGTAAAGACCAATGCGCCTTCGACCAGGTCGATCGACCGAAAATGTCGCAGCTGTACGTGATGATGTCGCTCAAACTCCATCCACCTCAATTCGACACCGAGCTCAGCAAATTGGTGCCTCCAAATCCACAATGCAGCCAATTTTGACGAAAGATTTGCATCTTCATGCATACAAAGTTCAATTGACTCAGGAACTGAAGCCAGCTGACCATGGACAGCGAAGGGATTTCGTTAATTGAGGGGTATTGGAGAGACATCTTGAAAATGCTGATTTTGCCGATAAAATCATCTTCAGTGACGAGGCTTATTTCCATCTTGATGGCTTCGTCAATAGGCAGAATTGTCGAATTGGGGTGAGGAAAATCCTCGAGTGATTCACGAGAAGCAAATGCATCCTCAACGTGTCACTGTGTGGTGTAGATTTTGAGCTGGAGGAATCACTGGACCATTTTTTATGAAAATGAGGCATGTCAAGCGCAAACAGTCAAAGGTGTTCGGTATCGTGAAATTATAACCGGTTTTTTCGTGCCTAGAATTGAAGAAATGAACGTGGAGGGCATGTGGTTTCAACAAGGCGGCGCCACATGTCATACAGCCAGAGAAACAATTCAATTGCTGCATCAGTCATTTCCCGGTCGTGTTATTTCGCATTTTGGAGACCAAAATTGGCCGCCTACATCGTGGGATTTAACACCATTAGACTTTTTTCTTTGGGGTTTTTTGAAGACGATGGTTTACGCGAATAAGCCGACGACGACTCAATTATTAAAAGAGGATATTGGACGCTGCATTAATGAAATACCGCAGCATTTATGCAAAACGGTCATTGAACATTTCATTAAAAGGTCGCGTGTGTGCCAGCTAAGCGGCAGCGGCCATCTGCCCGATGTGTTGTTTTATACGGGGTGGCGCAATAGAACGTGCATATTTAAAAAATAGACTAAAAAATAAATAAAAATAAATAAATCTGAGGCATTGTAGAGTAATAAATGGAGTTTATTTTTTAAAATTAACATCATCTAAATGGTGACCCACTCTACGACGGCACTCCTCTAACCGCAAACGAAAATTATTGAAAACTTTCTTCAGTAATACTGGTGTAATGGCTGTCATTTCACCACGGATATTCTCCTTGAGCTGAACGATGTTTCTTGGATTATTATTGTAGACTTTGTGTTTGAGGTATCCCCACAAAAAAAAAGTCAAGAGGCGTCAAGTCTGAACTACGTGGGAGCCATGGGATATCACCTCTTTTCGAAATCAGTCTGCCAGGGAACATCTGCTTCACCACCGCCATGGATGTGTGACAGGTAGCTCCATCTTGTTGGAACCAAGTTCTGGAATTCACTATTCTTGAACTTTCAATTTCCGGAGCCAAAAATCCGTCCAACATCTCAACATAGCGTTCCGTATTAACCGTGACGTTTTGGGCCCGCGCATTTTCGAAGATAAAAGGACCATTTATTCCTCTGCCAGAGATTGCTGCCCATGCTGTCACTTTAGGGCTATGCAATGGTTTCTTGTGTTTGATTTTGGGATTTTCACTGTTCCAGTAACGACAATTTTGTCGGTTTACGAACCCATTCATAAGGAAATGAGCCTCGTTAGAGAAAAGGACATCGTCAAAATTGGAAAATCGATTAAGCATTTCATTAGCAAATGCGAGCCTTGCTATGAAGTCAGACTCTTTCAATTCTTGTGTTAATTGCAGCTTATATGGATGCAGTTTAAGATCCAATGTTAAAATTCGTTGCAAACTTCGTCGCGATAATTGTAAGACAGACGATCTCTTGCGAGTCGACATTTGTGGATTTCCTCGTACTGACTCCATAACTCTCTCAACATTGTCTTCGGTCCTAGATGTTCTTGAGCGACCATTTGCTTGTGGTTTAGATGTTGAACCGGTCTCTTCAAAACCCTTTACCCATATTTTAATTAAATTAGCACTCGGAGCTTCACTAACTCGCCGTAGTCCATATTCAGCACAATATAGTCGCCTAGTAGCAATATATGAACGAGTTCGTAAAATGCGCGACGCTTCCCGTCGAAGTGAATCATAGCGACTAAAACTCCATGAGCCCGCCAACCCAACGATGTAGGCCCCCCCCGCCCGCGCCTTATCTACCCCGCAAAATAAGATGATGCAATATGGACGTTCTATTGCGCCACCCTGTACATAACATTATTCTGTCTACTTTACGATAAAGTTTCACGAGTTTGTTTTAAATATCTGTGTTTTATTCAAAATTTAAATTTTGCGTTCTTGTGGGTAGACCCTTTACAATGTTTCACCGAATACTCTAGCTTACCGCTTGGGCGACATTTTTTTAAAGCTTTCGCGCAGTCGCAAATGTTTGTTCTCTCTCTCTTTTTGCCTCTCACTCTCTTTCTCTCTCTTCCGTGTATATATGTGTGTTTGCTTTTCTTAGTATGGAAGCAGCAAATGTGTATTTTTATTTGCATAACCATTTATTTTACAATTCATTGCCAAATTGTGGCGGCTGTTTTTTTTTCCTTATTTTTCAGCAATTTTTGTGTTTTTTTTTCTATATCTTTCTTTGCTATACTTTTGACCTTATATGGTAATATCATGCGGTGGTTTTTCATTGGGTTAGAATCGGTTTTGTCGTTGCTGCGACAGCAGCTTTGAACTGAAAGTCAATGTCTATGGCAACCAACAACGCCTGTTTCAAATCTACAAACAATGGCAAAATGTATTGTTAGTTTTTCGGTCATTTTGTAGTATTTTCCTTTTTTTTATTTGTTTGCCTTTTGTTGCCGTTTTCTCCCATTTGTGCTGTTACTTTAACATTTTAACTGTTATTTCGATTTTTTCCCCCTGCTGCAACATTTTGCTTGTTATTAAAGTGTTGTCATATATGGTAATATGCAATTTTCATAAATGTGATAATAATATGGGCATATTTTACAGGCATTTTAGCCAACAAAAAAAGAACAACAACAACGAAACGAAATTTACAAAATTTTATTTAAATTTTCGATTGGCAATTGGTTTTTTCCGATGTTGTTCTGCTCACTGAATGGAAATAAAAGAATTTTAAAGAGGGTATTAAATGTAATGATGTTGTGAAATTAGTTTGTTCTTTTTTTTTTTGTAATTTTTTTATGCCACTGTTAGTTTGGGAGGCGAGAGAACATTTTAGAAAAATTGTAGCGTAAAAAATGTTCCCATGCGATTGTGATGTCTGGGTTAAGGTTTATATTGTTGGAAATTAGATAACGATGCTTAACGTTTTGTGCTTTAAGCATTTAGGTGTGGCGAGTACGTTGTAATTGTGTACAACTGTGGCAATTGTCTCTAATAAGGAAACGATTATATGAATGTGGAGATTAGACTTTAGAAAGGACAGATATGCTTTAGGCAATATTTTCTTAAAATAATATTTTCTTAAAATATGTAGGTTAGAATTTTTCTTTTCCTGCAGTTTTACAGCTTCTAGGAAAGCAGGGAATCGAATCCCAATAAAATGATTTCCAAATATATCGTACAACACAAAGCTACGTATTATGTTATTTTCATGTAGAAAAAATTCCACGAAATGTTGTTTGTTCGTGAAAAAATTTAGCGGCATTGCCAGCTTTACTTGTCTTGATTTCCAACACTGAAATCGTCACAATATATTCGATGATATATCGGGTCGTTCGGAAAGTTTGTTCGGTTAATTCGTTAGTTAGTTCACCATACGTCACTTCTCATGACGTAGCGTTCCTTCAAACACTACCATAACTTCCTCCCACCCATTCTCTAAACTGCTTACTATTATTTACTTGTATTCTCGTTCTAGTCGTGAGTGGTTGTATATAAAAAAGTGTTAAAAAGTCGAAAAAATAAGCGAAAAAGCATTTTAAGCATATTATGCCGTATTATTTCCGAAAAGGAAAAACGGCTGCTGAAGCCAGCCGAAAAATAAAGTCTGTTTATGAAGAAAACTCACCAAATGAAACAACTTGCCAAACATAGTTTAAAAAATATTCTACGAGCAACTACTCCGTAATGAACGCTCCCAGATCAGGACGACAAAAGGAAATTGTTTTCGAGGAGGTGAGAGATTTAATTCTTGTTAATGTTAATAATGTTAGGAAAATAGCTGAAATAATCAAAAAATTAGTCTCAACTGTTCACGGGGTTATAAAAGAGCTCGGATTTGTAAGCAACCTCGATGTGTGGGTACCTCAGTCTCTTTCCGAGGCCTCACACTGCCTTGCGGACCCGTCTGAAACTGTCAGAGTTTGGGCGGGAAGTTTTAACTCAACCACCGTACTAACCAGACCTCGCTCCATCCGACTATCACCTATTTCGTAGTCTGAGCAACCACTTGAAGGATTTTAATTTCAATTACGACGAGGAAGTGAAAATTTGAATTGAATGCCTTTTTTTAGAAAACCTACGCGAGTGAAGGAATGATGTGAGGATGACAGCACTATGTAAAATGCATTGTTATGGCCAATGAGATTTTCTTCTATGCCTAAGACACAGAAATAACCGGCAAATTAACTGAATGCTGAAGATGAAGAAAATTTTGGCAGTCACTGAAAAATTGAGTTTCTGAGTTTTCTGAGTTTCTTCAGAAAACAGGGAATATTATTTGAGTTTTATAAGCATTTTGCTCAAAAAGGCTACTATATTTATTGGCGGAGAACTTCTGAATTGTGCTGTACGAAAAAAATTCTAATTATACAGGGTGTCCGTTAGGAAGCTATACTACTTTGTTTTGCCACCATTTGGGTAAACATTAGTCTTGACAGCTCATATTCGGCAGTCGTGAAGTAGAGACGTGGCAAATTTATTATGGAAAAATATTCAATAAACCAACGTGTTTTAATCGTTAAAATATTTTATCAAAATCAATCATCGATTACTGTGATGATGAGAAAGTTACGTGAAATTTTTGGGAGAAGCAACGTGCCAACAAGACGCACTATTTATCGTGTAGTGAATGATTTCGAAGAAAGAGGGTCTGTAGCTGATAGGGCCAAGCATGGACTACAACATACTGCAAGATCGGCTGAAAACATTACTGTTGCTCAAGAAAGTGTTCAAAACAATCCATCAACCTCAGTTCGACGCAGCGCTCAGGAGCTTGATCTTCAAAGAACAACTTTGGCCACAATTTTGCATAAGGATTTGCATTTGTTTCCATTTAAGATTCAGTTGACACAGGAGCTTCTTCCACAAGACCATTTACGCTGCCGTACATATGCCTATAGGATGTTACAGCTCGCCCATGACAACACCGATTATCATGAAAAAATCATAATGAATGACGGGGCACATTTTCATTTGAGTGAATATCTGAATAAACTGAATAGTCGGTTCTGGGCAAGTCAAATTATTCACCAGTCACCTTTGCATCCATTAAAAGTGGACAGTCTGGTGTGCAATTTGGTCAGGAGCAATCATTGGACCTTACTTCTTTGAAACTGAAAACGGCGTAATGGTAACTGCCACTGGGAAGCGATATCGTAATACGATTGAACACTTTTTAACGCCACAACTGCATGCTTTGGGCTTAATTAACATGTGCTGTCAACAAGACGGTGCCACATCGCATGCAGCCAGGGTTACAATGGAATTACTGCGAGACCTCTTCTTTCCACAACAAGTTATTTCAAGAAATGGTGATGTTGATTGGCCACGGTCGCCCGATTTGACTGCTCCGGACTTCTTTTTGAAAAACAAGGTTTATGCAATCAGACCAGAAACGCTTGAGCAGCAAACAAAATATTGATGATGAAATTAATGAAATACCGCGTGAAATGTGTGAGAATGTAATGAAAAATGTGCTCAAAAGGGCTCGCATTTGTGAGGCTAACAAAGGCGGGCATTTATCTGATATTGTATTCCATATATAATTGTCGACATTAAATAAAACATTTATCAATATAAGATCCATTCTTTTTCATTTAATCAAAAATTATAAACAAACAAAGTAGTGTTCCTGACGGACACCCTGTATTACTGTAAATTTGGGTCTAAACTCAAACCGGTCAGACTACAACATTTTGAATAGATTAAAGAGATTCAACGTGGATCGCAGCATGCTCTGAAGATTATACCAGAATGTGGCTATTTGGCATGATTCGAGGATTGGAAAAATCTTAGGCATAAATATATCGTATCTGGCGTGGAATAATTCAAGGCTTTGAGGAAGGCTTGAACGAATAAATGAAGATATTTTGAAATAGAGACTAGTTCTTATGTCTTACTTTCTGGACACAGCAATATGTGATGGTGGAACGGACTTTCGTGCCATATTTGATATGGTTTGTATTATTTTATTATGTATTGGACATGTAGTTTTTAATTCGGCAGTTTCATTATAGCGTAATTTTTTCTAATAACGGAGAAAAACGTAGATTTTTTTCAAATTCGGAAACTTCTTGTAATCGATTTGTTTAATTGTTGTTAGGTTTTGCACTAGTGTTTAAATTCATTTAAATTTGGTGATATTTTCTGGCGAGCATGCAAAAGAATTTGCTTTTTCTCATTTCATTTTTCCATTAAACCCAGCCAACGATCAGGTGAGAAGAAACTATGCTTCTGCACAAAAATTAATGTATTATTTAGTCACTAATTGTTGTTGAAATTTAATAACATTTTTCGTGCTTTTCAAAAAAAGAAAAAAGAATGCAAGTAATAAGAAAATAAAAATTACTTTGATTTTTTTCTTTTTTTTTTTTTTTGGTTACTAAATATCAGCAAAATCGCTGTAATATTGAAATCGAATCTGATACGAAATAAAAACTATCATTGATAACAACCATAAACACCATTTTCAAAGAAGCGGTATTAGTCCGTTCTTATATCGCACCCATCAATTGTTTATTTTGTTTCGGATGTTCGAATTAGAATCAAAATTATATTAAGATTAGCTACGCATATAAGAATCAGAATCATAATTGCAATAGTTTTGATTACCTCAATCAAAAACATTGACAATTATGAACGCAATTAATTGTTGGTTGCCACTTTTCGGTGATGGTACCTGTCTTGAATATGAGATGAAGCCCAACTTTGGTTAATAATCTGAAGAATTGTACGAAGATCTGCGGAATGGCTACCTATGGAGATATTTTTAGGTTTTGAGGTCGGTCTATACATGATGTACAACATCTTTTTTGCACTAAAATTTTAAGATTTATCTCTAGATTTGAGAAAGTAAAACAAACAAATTTCTTTATTGCCTCATTCAAGTTTAAATTTCTAACAATAGTTTTTTTTTATTTTTCTCATTTTCAGTCAAAATGTTGTCAACACGTTTTTCACAAGCCTTCACCTCCCTTCAGCGATTTACATATTTAACTTCGCTATATTTGGTGTTCCTGTTATTGTGTAAATGCCATAAAGTCGCTGGAATTTTGGGGAAATCACAAATGTGTGAAGTCGAAACCGGACAAACGAATATTATATTGGATATAGAAGAAAGTAGGGGTGACTGTAAGTATAACTCTTTTATTTCAAATGAACTTAATTCCACTTGGCAAATAATCTAAATAAATCTTTTGGGAAAATTAATTATAAACACCTTGCAAAAAAAGAAAATAAAATAAATAACAGTATACGGCATTTGGTTTTAGATTATCAGATATTTTGCTGTAACACAAACGTGTTTTTTTTTTACATAGCCCATTTTTTTCTTTTAATTGACATCGTTTGTTCTAATTCGTGTTCGTGTCTTAAGTCTTTTGTTTGCTTGCGATTGTTTTGTACCAAATGGGTTTGTCGTTCATTACAAGTTTGTTGCCAAAGTTTTTCTTTTTTTTTTGTTTTTAATTTAAACACCAACACTCTTCAACATATTTTATAACACCCAGTTTGTTATTTCCTCTTCTTGCATGGGGCCACCACAATCTTCTTCAAATTTCTTGCACTCGCGGTTGTGATGGCCATTTCTCCTTCTCACTCCTCCTTCGTCATCATGGAAAATTAATTACAATTTTAATTAAAGCAAATGGGAAAATATGTTCGCATATCTTATCTTTTCGATCATGTTGGGTTGCCCAAGTTATGTATGTGAAACTATTAAATTAAATGTCGTTGATTAAGGAAACAAGTAAAGGAACTCCCAGTTATTCCAAAGGTTGGCAAAGCAATATACTCGTACTCTAGTTAAAAAGCATGTATCAAATGTTAGTCGAGGAGGCCATAAAAGATACTGCAAGACTATATTAAAAACATAAAATTTCTGCCAAAGTAATTTAACACATGTTAGATTGTGTTTTGTTTAGCTAGTCAAATGACTTATTCCTGGCTTTTGCTCCAAAAGAATCTATGTTGTTCATATTGGAAATACGAAATGTACATGCAATGTTAGCCCTTGGGCCTCAAATTGTTGAATACTTATGGTGTCAAAGAAGTAAAGTCAAATAATCACAGCTCTGAGTAAAATAATAAAAGACAGCTACGAGTGCATGTGAAGAGTGCACTTAAGGCAGAGTTATCATGTGAGTGCAAATTATTATAGAGTTATTGGTGTGTTTTTCTTTCTCCTAACGAAAACTTTACTACATTACATAAAGTAAGTCTAACTAACTATTTACATTATTTGTAGAAGTGTCTTACGCTACCTAAGCCTTCTACATTTCTTTGCTTTACATAACCTACCTCGTACATTGAGAAATCTATAGCCAAGTGCTTAGACAAAGACAAGGGGCACATGTTTTCATATATAAATCATCCGACCAAAAGTAATAAAGTTTACCTAAGAAAGAATGGAAACGAATTGAGTTGGCAAAACTAGAAGTTAAAAACTTTCGCAGTTGAAAAATGCATTTAAAAATTGCACAACAGTCAAATTTCTGCCTTAGGCCAAAAATGCATTAAGCCCAGACACACTTAATACATTTGTACACAGACCATACCCCAGCATGGATACATCCGCTTTGAAATTCTAACTGTTCATTGTTAAAACTTTAACAAATGCCTTTATTTATTACGTTTTAACAAAGTGAAAGATCATACATGACCGTCTGTCCGATTGCCTGTTCATATGCCTCTCAGCTGGTTCAAGCTATGTGTCTGTCTAACTCAACCAACAAATTGAAAACGGCGAAATGTTCTAAACTCTTTAAGTAATTTCTATCTGTTTATTGTGCATCTTGAAGTTGCTGTGAAGACATATGCATTATGTTTGTGAAAAAACTACATTGTAACTTTAGCATGCAATCCATTGTTATTTTGGAAATAAAATTTAAGCGCGTAATTTTCACATTTACTGTTTACGATTGCATGTGTTTATTACACATCCTCGTTAGAGAGTCTTGCCAAATGTTTCGAGTTAACAAAGAAGTTTAAAAGTTTTCATATCCCAAGGTATATTGAGACGACTTCTAACAAGGAAGATGGCATTTCTTCTTGTTAAATGGTTTTGTATTAGCAGCATATCTTACAAGCAGTTGTACAGAATACAGATAAATTTGGCACAAATCATTCAGAGAATGAAAATGAACCGCACTTCTCCGTCCCTTCGGATACGACCCATACAAATGACTAAAAATTAGGGGGTCAGAATTATCGCTTTTTATCTGATAACTTTCAATTAGTTGATTCTGAAAAAATTCAATCTTTCTTCTGTAATTTTTAATTTAAGCTGGCTACAATAGTCAGAATTTTTGTCCATTGAATTCACTGATAATACGCTATAAATTTTGAGGAAAGCTAACCAAGTAGCGCTCGCTTGCGGACGGCGTATTTAACCCTAATTAATTTTTTTACACCCTTCAAGCATCCGAATTGAACTCAGTCATATCAGGCGTGCATCATACATTTGATAAAGTATGTTCTGAAAAATTATACAGAAAGAATCGCCACTCCCCTAGTTTGATACCTCCCAAAGAAATTGACCAATTTTTTTCATGTTAATCCCAATTAAATTTACTTGAATTGAATAAGAGAAACTTAAGTTGACTAAATTTTACTGGATTTGAGAATGTGCGAAAATAGTACGTACTTTAAATAAATATGCAAACTTCTTTGAATCATTTTCTTATTTATTTTGAGTAAGGAAATACCTAAAGTCACATGGAGATCAATTTTACTCAACTTGAGTTTGTTTCGATGCAGAATTAGTTCGCTTCTTTTGAGTGTATTATATTTGTAATAACTTCCCTTAGTTCTAGTTATTGTGCTGCCCAGCTGTAGTTCTTTTGATCGTTGTTGCGAAACATACTTTAACTCAAATCCTAAATTAGATTGCTCAAATCTATCGTGAATTTTGGAAATCAAGCATATAAAAATAGGTCCAACTTTTAAAGGCGTTAAATACTGTCAACTGAAAATTGTCATTGCCTTTTCCAGACTTATTTAATTGCATAACATGCGAATAAAAGAAGTATTAAAATAAAAGAGTATTTTGAGCACAAATAAGCAGAAAAAACTAATTTTTGTTATATAACACAGCAACAACAAAAACTGGGATTAGTGTTTAGCATGAAAATTACAAACTGTCTTTTACCAAGTAAAGTCATTCTAAAATAGGTTAGGTTAGGTCAGTGTGGCAGACTGAACAGACAGACTCACTTAGACTGTATCGTCCACTGTGATACCACGGAAACTAGAGATATGGATGTTCCTAGTTTCCCCCGTTAAGCCATCCTGAGCACCTCGAGCAGCTCCTAAGTCGGACAATATCTATATCATTTAGATCTCCTAGGTCCCTAAAGAAATAAGAGTCCAATGTTGATCCCCGACTGTTGAATAGACAGACTCCTTTAGACTGTAGTTCATTGTGATCCACGGAAACTAGAGATATGAATGTCCCTAGTTTCCCCGTTAAACCATCCTGAGAGCCTCAAGAAGCTCTTAAGCCAATATCTATATCGTCCAGATCTCCTAGGTCCCTAAAGAAATAAGAGCTCAGTGTTGATCCCCGCCTGTTCGCCAGGGCGGGGCAATTGCAGAGAAGGCGTTCCATGGACTCCTCTTTCTTTTCATCCCTACAGTTCCTGAAGAAGTCACCAGCCGCAACCTTTAATCTCACGGCATGTCTTACTATCAGACAGTGTCCTATTATGACGAATACAAGCAATGAGGCGTCAGGTCTTGAAAACGACAGCAGTGTGTATGAATGGTTCAGATCTAGGCGATGCCACATCTGTCTGGATTGATTACAGCCTTGGACAGACTCCCACCTGCCATTTGCAACTAGAAATGCTCTTTCTCGCAGTAGGAGCTTGCCAGTGGCTAAAGGCATGCCCACGGACACCAACTCGGCTGAAGTCTGTAAGGTTGTCCCTAGTCCTGCTAGTTCGTCTACTCTGCAGTTCCCTGGTATGTCACATAAAGTGAATGTTGAAGTGCTGAGCCATCTCGTTAAGAGATTTCAGAGCTGATGTTAAGTTCAGTAAGAGAGAATCTAGGGACTTAATGGCAGCTTGAATGTCAGAGAATATGTTAATCCCCACCGTAGTGGGGACGTTGTATCTCAGCCATTCTGCCACTTTCTTAATGGTCAAAATTTCGGTGTGATAAACACTACAGTGGTCTTCTTGCTATACTAAGTCCTAGGTCTTCAGAGTAGACCCCGAAACCTACCTGATCATTTAATTTCGAGCCCCCACTGTAGAAGTGGATGCCAGGAGTTCTACATTTCCGCGTGTCTCTATCTGGTATAAGTATATGGTACTTCTTGTCGAACAATGGTTCAGCCAGGGTGTAGTCAATAGTGCCTGTTATGTCAGACACCATATTAAGAATCACTCTATGAACGCAACCACTGTTTGACCACTGTGAGAGCTCTCTTAGTCCTACATCCGTAGCTATGGCAGTCTGCCTACTAATTCATATCCAGGGGTATTAGGGATAGTAGTGCATTGAATGAGGTGGTGCGGAGAGCACCTGTGATGCACAGCAGCTTTCCAGCAGACTATAACTCCATATGACATTATCGGTCTTACTACTACAATATACAACCAGTGAGGTCTTAATCCCCATTGTTTTCCTATTGCCCTATATGTGTGTATATACACATATAGCGCCACTGTGGCCTTTTTCGCCACATCCAGGATGTTGAGTTTAAAATTCAGTTTCTCGTCCAATAACTCACCAAGATCCGCGAAAGGAATTTCAGTACCTCCCAAGGAGATAGAATCCACCGTTGGAATCTTGTATCTCCTGGTGAACAGAACCACTTCGGTCTTGTTTGGATTCATACCGTGACCGTCTTCTCCTACCCACTTCGTTACAGTTAAGAAGGCCCTTTGAAGGATGTCTCTGAGAGTTCCCAAAAACTTCCCCTTAACCGCTATTGCCACATCGCCTGCGTATGCGACAACCTTGACACTAGCCTCCTCTAAAGAGAACAGAATACTATTCAGAGCGTGGTTTCATACTGGGGGGAATAGAACACCACCTTGGGGTATTCCTCAACTGATAAATCTCCTGACGTCCATCGACCTGGTACGCCTCTTCGTAAGGAGAATGTGAACTAAGCTCTGAAATGCTCGATTCAAAAAACGCAGCAAATACAAAAAAAGTTATACAAAAGAAGTTAACCGCTATCAACCGTGTTAGACAAAGGTAATCACAGAGAGCACCGAATAAGAACTTTTTCAATTTGCACTTTATCACCCCTGAAACAAACTTACATTTCCCAAGATATCCTAATACTTGATTTGTCTTAAAACTGCGAATTACTCCGCGTCACGCAAAATAATGGTCCCCTGTATTATTTCATTTTGTATTACCATGACCTTTCTAACATCAACAAAATTCTGATAAGGAGGACTTCAAATGTCTGCCTGCAGTTTTTTTCCAATGTCACATATTTTATTTTCCATACTAAATCTATTTCATTAAAGCACGATAAAATTGAAAAATACTATTTCCACACTGGGCTGAAATGAATGTTACGTAGGGCATCCAGTTTGATATACAAATGTGGATAGCTCATACCGTTTGATTAATATTTGTTGTATAGGGTGACGCATAAGTAACGTTAAAATTTGATCAGTGAAAGATTTGATGTAAGAAAAGTTATGGGAAATGCTTTGGAAAGAGCACGTCAGGTAGAAGCAAACAATGGGCACCGTTTAAAAGATATTATCTTTAAAACATAAAGTGAACATATTTCCAAACTATATTCTAAATTGTAATAAGTGCCAACGTTAAATAAAAGCGGAAAGAAAAAAGTTAAGCATTGAACAAATCTTAACGTTACTTGTGCGCCATCCTTCATTATAAACGATATATGGAAATACCCACGTCACGCAAATTATTTCCCAAAATTATGTAACACAGATTAGAATTTTCTTGTTTTTTCTCATATTTTTCTTTATTTCAATCGGCCCTCGTCTCATATACTAAGCAACAATACGAGTAACTCAAACAATCAAAACGTAGTTAAATAATAATTTTTCTTTTCGAAAAGAAAAGCGAGAACATAAAACTCCGCAGGATATGAATGAAACTACAAGAAATCACACAGAACAATGAAAATACTTCAAGTAAAATGTATTGTAGTCTATGAAGCAAAACTCCTGAGGAGAAAAGACACGCAGAAAGTCTAAATCTTTAAGAAAAGGCACCACACAAAGTGCAAGATGTGTGTGTGCCATGTGTAAGCAATGCATCAAGAGGTGGTTTTTTTTGCCACAACTTTGGCAGCATCTTTTTTCATACAGCGCATACACAGTGCTTAGCTGTGAAACATGCTGCACATACTATACTCACTACTCTTATTTACTGAAAACAACAATATCAGCCAGTGTTATAGGATGATTACCTGGGACATTCTGGTATTTTGTGGCTTAGTTGATTCTTTCAAAATGAAAAGTTGGCAGTAAATGCGGTAATAATAGGTTTTTCTTTCTGCATACTCAACACGCATCTTATATGTTATTTTTTTCTTAGGTTCACTTTTCTTTGTTTATTTGTTGCTTCTATGATAGCTCAAACCATTTAGTTTGATGCTCTAAACATGAGTGGTATCATCATTGCCGTTGTCAGCGTCTTCATCATCATCATTGTCATCATCATCATCATCATCATCATCATCATCTCATCATCATCATCAGCAACAAAAGGCGAAGCATCAGCTTCAATTTCACCAGCCTGTGTCGCAACGTCATCTTGTTTTAGTACCTCCAACTTCGTTTTAGAAAAGTATTTTTTCCAATTTTTTTTTTTTTTTTGTATTTTTTGCTTCAAGTTTCTCTTCCCTAAATGGCGTCACGTTTTCAGCTTCTTGTAGCCAATACCTTTTTATCACATTAGATAGATTGGCAGAGGAGAGAAAAGGGGCGGTAGAAAAAAAAAATAACAAACGTCCTACGTTCAGATAGTGTTACGATGGTCGTTTGTGAAGCTAAGTGAAAAAGAGAAAATCCTTGCGTTTCTTAAGGAATTGTGGAATTGCGGATGTCATAATGCTATTGTGGATGACATTATTCGTCCATTTTGCAAATACACCGATATTGAAATTTGGTGCATTAATAAAGATTAGAAAGATTCGGTGGAAATATGATCAACATGGGATGGCGTCTGATTGATTTTACATTTAATCAAAGACTTTTATGCTGCGATAACTCACTTTGATGACAGATGTGACTTCGTCTAAATCTGAAGCGTTCAGACAAACTGCTGTGGCTACCAAGACCTGATGTATCATTGCTTGTATTCGTCATAACAAGACACTGTCTGATTGGAAGACATGCCTTGAAATTAAAGGTTGCGACTAATGACTTCTGCAGGAGCTGTAGGAATAAAGAAAAAGAGGAGTCCATAGAGTCCTCCTCTGCAATCGCCCCGCCCTGGCAAATAGGCGGGGATCAACACTGGTCTCTTATTTCTTTAGGAACCTAGGAGATCTAGACGGCATAGATATTGCCCGACTTAAGAGCTTTTCTTGAGGCGTTCAGGTTGGTTTAAAAGGGGGAAACTGGGGACACCCATATCTCTAGTTTCCAGGGTATCACAATGGACCATACAGTTTAAATGAGTCTGTCTATTCAGACTGCCACACTGACCTAACCTAACCTAGGGTGATTTTCTACCACTGTCAGCGTATCAGTTGATCCTAGCCTAACACATAGTTTAAATAGTGAAATTACTTTGGAAGAAGAATGTATACAATTTTTTTTATATTCAATTTCCTTCGTAATTTTTTAATTTCATTTGCATATTTAGTTGTCCCAAATTCAATAAAAAAATAAAAAAAAAAATAAAAGATAGTCACAAACTCTGCTAAAAGGTGGCTGTACACAGTGATATTTTTCCCCCACCTATCATACTACCCTTTAAATGTGAAATTATTTAGTAAAACTTTAGCTAAAAAACGAAACTGTGTACGTACATACTTAAGCAAGTGTGTATGCTCTGCTTTCCGTTTCGTTTTGGACTTTTAAATATAATATTTAACTGATGCATCATTTTTGATATCAAAAACACTACAACTACCACCAACGTCCGACCGGCCACACACTCCTGGCGGCCTCTACATAAGCCACAATCCAAATCAACGACGTCAACAGGGAAAATCTCCAGGCCTAAAACATGTTTTCCAGTTTTTTTGTTTTATGGCCAAGTAAAGCAGAAAAAGGCGTATTTGTTGCCGCGCGGCTGTTGTCTTCGATGCTGCGTATGGATACTTGGATATGTTTTAGTTTTTGTGATTTTTAGTTTCCTTAGGGATCTGTATTTAGTTACTCTTCGCTAGCTTTTCGTTTTTTTTTTTTTTGTTTGTTAGATTTCAATCTATGATTAATGAAACAGTTCAATGTTAAGCGTTGTCGTTTTTTTTTTGGTGTCTTCTTGTTATTCTCAGTGGTGACTTTATAAATGATTGCAAGTCTAAAGAATGAAACGATTTCGATGGGAGTTGATGAAGAAAAATTATGTGTAGTCCAGCGAATAGATTACACCGAAAGCGAAAAAAAAATTAAGTTTCATTATTAGTGGGTGTTGCTTAATTGGTTCTGGGGCATAAAATTAAGACCATTGCTATCTATTCTTATAGAAGATCATAAATAGTATTGCCTTGATTGTAAGCGGATGCTTTGGTTGCGTTATAAATTCTAATTAAATGTGCAATTGAAAAAAAAAACAAAGTTTGAGTTTAAAACAAGTATTTGCTTTAATCCAGAGGTAAATGGTTTTCTATTAAAATATTATATATATGTATGACATTTGACATACTCGTACAATATAATCAATATTTCCATGATTTCCAATGGTTTCAAGAGACATTGATCGCCTTCGTTAAAACCTTAAACAAATTGTTTATATTTTTACGAATTAAAATGAATGAATTGAAATTGATATGAATTTATTTTTTTATTATTAAAATTACGGTTCCACCAGAGTTATTTTGTTTAGAAAACCAATATTTGTAGAAGCCCGGAAATACTACTTTCCCTATTACAACGAAGTGTGCACTTGTGAGAAAGTCCGTATGAAATTTCAGGATACACAGATTGAATAGTGAAAATCACATGTAAGACGGAAATTTGCCAATTGTTCGGTAGGCCAGAAACCACATATTGTTGTCCACATTATAGTGAACCATGGATAGGTTGGTATATGGAACCGAAGTTTATACACGTTCCACTATAGAATGCCATCCACTGTATAGTGGTTAAAGTACCTGTTGGCCTTAAGATGTGCGGGCTTAGCTAAAATGTGTTCTCTTCATACATAGTACATCGACCTAGGTCTTTTTTTTAGAGCGAAACAATTTCACAATGAGAATGCGTTGTTCATTCGTGTAGCGCTCAATTTTTATTAACCTTAAACAATGACACTTCGAATGGCGCCATATTCACATATTCACCTGCTACTTCACAAATTAAACATGTTCCTGCTCGTTGGAAAAAATTGTGTCAGTCTAAACTTGTCCCCTAGACCGTCCTTCCGGGTGTTTGTTGAAAGGACGAATTAGGAGGCAACGCTTAATCAATGGGGCTAAAATTTGGCATAAAAATTTGGCATACTCACAGGTAGATTGTATTCAAAATTTGGCAATATTTGCACAGCGGAAAAAAGCTTGCCTATGCAAGGGCTAAACTGTTCTACTAAAAATTTAGAATTCTCCAATTTTTCTTTTCAAAAATTTTGTAATTTGTTCGTTAATTAGAATCAATGTATAGAGGTGTTGTACGCATACATTTTTAAGAGGCCGCTTTAATTGTGAGCTCGGCAATTGAAAGATTATAAGAAAAAATAACGCTTCCCATTGGGAAAACAGTCCAAGTCGATATATGTATGATATAAATGAGATAGAAGGTGGTTTCCGATATATCCACTTAACTGGTCCACACTGTGGACCAAAGGTTGCGCAAGTAAGCTAAACCTATCAGGGAGAAATAATTTGCTTATACAAAGACTGAATTTGGCTGTAGAAAAATTTTTGATTTTTTTTTTTTTTTTATTACAAAACTAATTTTTGTAATTTGGTTTTTTAATTTTTTTTAAACAAATGCGTAATTTGCTCATTAATTGAAAGCTGCATATGGCTTTGGTTTATAGATATCTAAAAATTTAAACTAAGCCAATAAAAATGATGTAATTATTGAAAAACACCGATTACCAGCACTTCCCCTGGTAAAACGGTGTATTATGTATTGCAAGAGGGCGTTTTCAATACTTATTATTGTCTAGCGATAAATCGATCCACCGCCCATAGCGTGCCCTAGTTGCGACAAACTGATATAGTAGTAAAAAAAAATGTGCTCATACAAGGATCAAATCCAACTTCTGAGAAATAATTCTTTTCCAGAATTTTTAGAAATTTTTCGTAACAAAGAAGACACACAAAAGTTGACAAAAATGTTCTTTATTTTTCAATATAATTTCCTTTTAGCTCGATACACTTTTTTTTAGAGATTTTCAATAGCTTCCATACTCTGTTTATAGCAAGAGCTGCCGAACTCCTTAAAATAGCCATCAATCGCAGTCTTCACCTCTTCATTGTTAGCAAATATTTTACCACCGAGTCATTTTTTCAAGTTTGAAAACAGAAAATAGTCCGAGGGAGCCAAATCTGGCTTGTAATCTGGCTTGTTGTGATGAAGCAATTCTAACTCGAATTCATTAATTTTGGTCATCGCAGTGGATGTACGAGTATGAACTGGAGTATTGTCTTGATGAAACATCACTTCCTTCCTTCCCAAATTTTACCACCAAAAGGCCTAGCTAGCTTAATATTTGCCGTTGATGGTGCGCATCCCAAAGAACAGATGCTATAACCTTGCCTGTAGATGGAACTCTTTTCACCTTTTTTTGCCACGATTGCTCCAGTCCACTGCTTTGACTATCCTTTTGTTTCAGGTGTGAAGCGGTGGACCCTTGTCTCATCCATGCTTATAAATCGACTCAAAACTTCGGTTTTATTGCGCTGGAACATAGCTAAATACTCTAGTGAAATATCTTCATGATGCTCTATTGAAAGCAAGCGCGGCACCCATCTTGCGCACAGCTTTCTCATCTTCAAATCTTCGGTCGATATATGATATATAGCACTTTTTGAAATGCCTATCATTTCGACTAGCTCACGATGATCATTCAATACCAGTTTATGGATTTTCTTAACCGGGTCTGGCGTGGACACCTCAACTGGTCAATCACAGCGGTGTTCGTCTTGGAAGCTGTACGGCCTCGTTTAATATCTGCTACGCAATATTTTACAGTCGTAAACGAAGGAGCAGACTCTCCTAGAGAGGAATATAGCTCGGATTTAATACTAATTGGACTGAGACCTTTCAAATGGAAATATTGAATTGCATAACGGTGAGCAATTTTTTCCATGTTTACAAATTTACTGAGATCGTTTACTTTTTATGGTCCAAATAAAAATACTAAACAGCGTGGCGCCTTAAGACTTAAAACATATGTTTTATGAGGTTGCCACTTTTTACCAAAATAATTTTCTGCAAACTACTGGCACCATCTATACGTTAGGTGGGCTAGTTTTGGGGCTGCCCTCGTAATTAAAAGCTACATATGATTGCGGTTATCAGGTAACAGAGAGACGTAAAAACTTTGTAATTGTGGTTATTAAAAGTTACTGCAAAAATATGAATTTATATTGGGATACTGTCAAATTCATAAACTATCGAAAGGAATGAGGTCATTTCTTGCAAGGACACCTCACGTCGCTGTACCCAACTGTAGATCTGTTTACTAGCCTTTTTTATCCCACATGTGAGACTAGAGTGATTGTGTTTGGAAGTACATTGCTTAGGGATGTGTTCCTTTGTAAGATATTTTCATCAAAGCGAATGTATTTAGCAGATTTTAGTACCATAATATGCAAATAATCTGAGAATTGCGGCCCAGCACGTCACAATGTTAAGAAACTAATGCATACTTAAGACTTATAAAAAAAACTCATAATGATAATATATGCAGCCTTCTGTCCCAAGAGGCTCCTATAACAACGTAATCTAAATATCCATAACAACACCTTAGAATGCCCCAACTCACAAATTGATTATTATGCAAAGTTAAAAATCAATATACATCGTTACCGATGCAAAACCATTAAATGCAAATATTATTATACATATTCCAATTCCAAATTCCTCATACCTTCTCCCCCATAAAACACATAACGAACTTGGGAGTTGCCGATCAGCTCTTAAAAGCCAAACACTTGAGGTGTATTATCTGAAACCTCCCCATTCGTAGATCTTCTTCCTGGTTAAGAGGAACATTACATACAATGTTGTTGAAGCATTCTTCTGCGGCATCATTATCTGCACTTTTCTTTTCACTGCCAGTCGTCCTGCATGCACTTTAGCATAACAACAACAGATTTTTAACATCTTCCGTCTTCTAGGAGATCTCATGCCAAAATGTTTACCTCAAAAATTACAATGTTACATAAACAACTTTAAATTACTTTGAACATTTATAATGGTTTACAGAGAAATTACCACGTAATACGGATACATCATGCAGTGCTCGTATGTAGTTGGTGGTTTAGAACTAAATCCCAGCAGTTCACTTACCAACAACACAACATTTCGATCGTTCTCTTTCTTCACTTTCGATCGTTGGGGAAGAGCAAACAAAAAAATGCTTAAAGGGAAAATTACATAAAGCATACGTGTAACGAGACTTGGAAATTCTACACACAGAATATAAAATTTGAACTTGAATTTATGATTTTAATGAAAGTCTAATAACAACTCGGGCTCCTAACCTGAAACGAGAAATCAACGAAAGCATCAGTGTAAGCAAAAGTGTAATAAAAGCTGCGGAAACTCAGGAATTGATGATGATGATGGTGATGGCGATTGTGGTAAAAATGTGGCGAATAGTGCTACTCCCGTTGATGATGATGGTGGTTGCTGGTGGTAGAGGCGACGGCAATGAAGCTGATGGTTCTGTGTCTTCCTTAGCCAACTGGAGCGGCTGAAAAATATTGCCCCAAAGCAAATATTAATACTTTACTACTGACAAATACTACTGTATCAGTCGAGAAGGAACTGATGTCTGTTTTTGTTTCATTTTTTTTTTTTTCTTTTTTTTATTAGCCAAGAACTCATCAGCACAAACAACACATGACCATCCACATACATAACGAAACGATAACGTTGAATCATACGTATTTGCCGCAACACTGAGAGCCCATCAGAAGTTCTAACATCACATTTTCTTTTTCGCCAGTACTCAGTATATGCGGCAATAGCGTGTTTGTTGAGAATTAAGCTAAAACGTTTCAAAGTTTCAAATTAACTTCATTACTAAACAAATATTTGATTATGGCCAACAAAAAAGTAACCGCGAAGGCTCCAGAGATCCTCAAAGTAAACAAATAGACAGACAAACAAGAAAAACAGACCAGGAAAGTACATTAAAAAAAACGGATATAAAATGATGACTCACATTAAAATTCATTAAGGGTTCTCAAGACGGCCCCCCTGGAACAACGATGGCAATGCTGATGATAATGACGGTGGCTATCGAATGTTTGCCATGGTGCCCATTGAGATGTTACTTGTTGGCATTTCTTTATATTACTGGGGAGAAATGTTAAGAAATCCAACCATTACAAATAATTTGCGTGAGAATAACCGTTTAATGTCATTTTTCAATTTACGTTTTTGTAATGAGAATAAATGTTTTTTTTTTCATTTTCTTTGTTATGAAGTATCAAGAAAAAGTACAAAGATTTCGTAAAATTTCTAGCCAAAGGTCAATGAAAGATACACAATGAAGTTAGCTTTACGCAATTATTCAAAATTGTACTTGCCATAATGACTGAATTTTCAAACAACCGGTTGCTGCAATAGTTTCTTTCATTATGGCATTATATTTGGTAAGTGGTTTGTTCAAAAGAAAGAAATTATGGCCATCAAAGTTTAGATTAAGTGAAAAATAATTGCGGCCAAGAAAAATTGATGCGGAATAATTACTAATAATGTAAAAATAATGTTTCTGCTAATAGCCTACCTGAGAATGGAAGCATTTTTAATTACTAATGACAATTTGTTGCCGTCATCATTGTAAATAGACTTCTCGTATAGCCTGGTATTTCTTGTGAGAAACACATTTCCCAAATTTTCGACTCCGTTCAATGTGGCGCAATGATTAGTATACACATCTATGATGCATATGATCAAGGCTCAAAGTTCCTATAGAACCCCTACAGAACCAACAGTATTGCTTTGAGGGCGATCACCTCGATCAGCGGTTATAATGTTTTCCCATCTGTCTGGTAGTGTAGGAGCATCCTGTCGATAGGAAACTTTACCTTATGAGTTTGCCCGGGATGGACCCAATTTTTGGTTTCTTCATATGATTTCGTAAGAAGAAGTTCATGAGAGTTTTATGTGAGTATCTCCGTGAAGGCCTTACCCTCACGGCCTTACCCTCCGTGTGCGACACACTGGGCATATTACAATGCGATTGCCAACGCCCTCCTACGCTAGCCAAGTGAAACTTGGACTGTGTAGGAAAAGGGGCTGACAATTTTGACACTACCGCAATTGTCAACCCTTTCTACGCAACCAGGAGATACCAAATTGATTATTCTGGTATGGAACATAATCCCCATTGGCTGAGGTGAGGCCTATCGTTTCACCTCTGCTTCTGTATGGGTCTGCAGCGTCCGGTTGCAATGCAACTCCACGTTCGAGCACAAAGTCTGTACCAGCGATTTTGGTATCAACCACAACCCGCGTGATGCTCCCACTAGGGGTCCTACACCAAATCGTCAGGCGGGAATTTAGTCCAGAGGTCTCCTGATCCCCCACTACCGGCTAAGCTCATCGGTTGGAGCTGCGTAGCAAAGCAGAAGCAAAGCTACCACCAAATTGTGATTTATACACCATACTTAACAGGATTGTGGCCCTGTGACAAAAGAGTACAGACTGGACATTTTTACAAACCCCAGATAGGTGGAACGGTCTAAACTACATTGCAAGGATGCAGTATCCTCATTGGTGGGGGTTTTGACTGGCGTTGTGTCCTATCGAGCGCATTTTTCTCTGAGTGCTCGTTTGAACCTCATCAATTGTGTTCAATGAAGAGTCCTAGTATTAACTTTGTTCTATTTTATTATGCACGACACCGAGTTGATCCCATCAAATACATAATATGAGTTTTTTCCATAAATATTCATTTTGGTTGTCAATACTGAAGCATGGCCACATGTTCCTCTTGATTTCCTCTACTTTGGCTTATCGTAGTGGATCCATTTTTCATAACTCCTTTTACCTGTGCAAAATCGACATGCAATATTTCTAGGCGGCAGTTTGTAGTGAACCCGTCTTTTTTATTCATTTCGTTTTTTTTATTCTGAATAATTCCCAACAATTTTAAACGATATGAAATTATTTGTTGAGCTACTCCTAATTTCAAGTTCTTTTTTGGTCGACCCGAATTTACCTTCAATAATTACTTCAATTCCGCGTCTTCGGATATGTGCTGTCTTCAACTTCGATTTTCCTCGGTGTCAAATGGAGAGGACTTTTTCACTTAAAGCAGCCTCGCGATATGTTTTCACAAGTAATCGATCTTCTTAGGTAAAAAGAAGAAGTAGAAGTAAATCAAAATTTTCAGCTTATGACGCTTATTCAGTTCAAAAGTCTACATTTTCGCACAAATACACAAAATTGGTAATACTTCCTGGTTATGGGGTCATCTTTCGTAAAAAGGCGGAGTCTTATTTGTACTCCCAATGATAAAATATTATCTTCCCAATGTTCAAAGACGTCTTAAAAATTGAGTTAATTTAAGTGAGTAAAAATGTACCTAAACTCATTGAGTGTCAGAAGCTTTTCCATATCCCATCCACCAGATGCTGGGCATCTGGTTTTATGATCTAAACTTAATGTTTTTTTTTTTTTTAAATAATAATAACAATAATTACCTAAACCTTTTTATTCCATTTCCAAAATTCACATCACTGACTTTATAGGTGAAATTAACTAGCAGCTTTACATTAAAAATTTCCCGAAGCATATTCACTGAAGCTAAACAAATTTCCTGGCATCCCATGTATGCGATATGGGAGAGCTTCTCACATTCAGTGAACTTGCACGCATCCTAGATTCAGACTCAAGTGGTGTCTACAGTTTAATGACGATTCCGGACGTCACAGTTTGAAAAGCATTTACCACACTTGTCGATTACTCAACTATTCAAAGTATTCGTCACACACATTGATGTGACCGTAACTCAAATAACGATAGATGGCTGTATCGCGGATTGAACCAGCGATCATGGGAATGCTAGTCATATATTATTAATTAATATCAATCATCACGCCACCGTCGCGACGGTCACATAGTCGGTCGAAATGGTAGTAATATAAACAAACTACACTGGGTGCACTTGGCTTAAAATCGGAGCATTTCGTTTAAACTCGCTGGGTGCACATATGAGCGAACACTGAGCTAAAAAGAATCAGCCGTTTTTCGTTTTGGAATTTTCGTTATTAATTTGTAGTTTCAAAGAATAGATACCATTTTATTATGCTTTACAGATATGTTCGAATTAAATAGATAAATTAATCAGATAATTTTATTTAACGATTTGAGGCAAAAACAAAAATATCTCAAAAAGTTTGAATTTATATCGCACTATATCACATTTTCTGAAATTCTTCTTCTTAGGTGGCGACTGGAATAGACTTAGCTATCTATTATACGCCGCCCGTAGAAAATATTTCCAAACGCTTCGATCTTCTGCGCTTCTTCTCCAATTCGTCACACCAAGTTTCGATAGTACTTCAAAGGCCTGGTCTTTCCAACGGAGCGACCATCTTCTGCGCGGTCCATCGAGTCTGTTGTCGAAAACTTTTCGTGCCGGAGCATTTTCTGAAGTTACTTTGACTTAATAAATGGATACACACACTATCACATATGGATGTTTATTATAGTGTACCGAATCCTTCTATTTTAAAAGTTACATCTCAAAAAATGCGTGTTGAAATGCTGATTAGGGAAATGTTGAACATTTTTTTTAACGAAGTTACTTTTTGTTACTTTATATTAGCGGATGAAGTTTCAATATTTAATGACTACAGTAAAAGAAAAATAATATTGAACATAGGGTTCTACCTAATTGTCATAAAAAGTATATACCGAAAACCTTTGAAATCTCTTTCAAAAGATTGATGCGCATCCTTGAAATGTACACCAACATCGATGTGGTCAATCGCGTCGAAATATACCAATAGTGTTTACTGGGTCATGTTTTCCGAATGTAACAAAATACTCTGGCATGGAAAGCTTTTGATAAAAAACTAGATGGGTGACAGTGAAAAGGAAGGGACCAGGCCGGCAAGAGACTATCAAAACTTGACGTGATCAACAGAAAGAGAAACGTCATGAAATCCTTTTCTAAGTGGGGCTCATAGTAGAAAGCAGTGTACGTTGTAGCCACTAAGTAAGCAAGTACGCTGTAAGATTAACAAAGATCTTAAGTGTGCGGATTCCGTTTTTTTAGGCGATAGTACTATTTTAGTTCATAGTGTCTCCAGTTTTCCGTCACAAAAGTTTAAAGTTTCGATAATTCGTTCTCACTGCACTTCATGAGTATGCTTTCATCCGCTTTCCTAGACATTTGTACTATTTTTGTACGCCTTTTTTTTGCATGTACACTTTAATGTTAGTGATTTGATCTTCAGCTACCTATTCCGGATAAATGACCGTTTTCCTCCCTGAAAGTACAAATTTTCGCATGTCTCAGCTCTAAGAGGAGACGTTTCGAAAATCCAATTCCCATCAGTCCAACAGATTAATACATTGGGTGTTCCGGGAAATTCGTTCGGTCAATTCGTTAGTTCACCGCACGTCACTTCTCATGACGTAGTTGATTCATATCGAAACATTGATTTATATCGATTTCCAAATTCACTGAAAATTCGTTTTGTGCAATGCATTTTATGGCCACAATTTGATTCATTCATTTCAAGACCGCGAAAGCTCAATAAACCATCAATTACCAAGGTTATCAAGTCCTAATATGCACTGTTCCATTACTTCGCTGCAGGCCAACAGCGAACAGTTGTTGCGAAAAGCTAATGTTAAAATGTTTATGAAAATACCTATATAACTAAATTACAATGATCAATTATGCGTAAAACTCTATTTTCGAAATTCTTTAAACCCTCTGTTTATTGTAACACATATCTAATCTACATATATATATAAAAATGAATCGTGGTTTGTTCCGATGCTTAAAACTCCAGAACGACTGGACCGCTTTGCATAAATTTTTGTATATGCGTCTGGGTGGTGCCCGGGATGGTTTAGATTTACAATTCGGTCCAATTGGACAAAGGGGCGTGGTACCTCCCATACAAATAAAAAATTAAAAATCAATTATTTCTGCTCCTGCTTACGGTATTTGAACAAAATTTGGTGCGTAGGTTTGGTGTACATATCTTAAGTGCTACTGCAAATATGGGCGGGATTGGACAATGGGGCGTGGTACCTCCCATATAAACCATGAATTAAATATCCAATTATTTCTGCTCCTGCTTACGGTATTTGAACAAAATTTGGTGCGTAGGTTTGTTGTACATATCTTAAGTGCTACTGCAAATATGGGCGGGATTGGACAATGGGGCGTGGTACCTCCCATATAAACCATGAATTAAATATCCAATATTTCTGCTCCTGTTTACGGTATTTGAACCAAATTTGGTACATCGGTTTGGTGTAGATATCTTAAGTGCTGCTGCAAATATGGGCGGGATTGGACAATGGGGAGTGGTACCTCCTATACAAACCACAAATTAAAAAGCAATTATTTCTGCTCCTGCTAAAATTTGAAGGCAAAACAACGTTTGCCGGGTCGGCTAGTGGCTTTTAAAACACTCATTTTTGCTTTTGCTTACATTTTATTAATTCCAAAATATGAGTATTATAATTCTGTTTCAAAATTCTCCATAAAATATGTCTCAATGTAAAGTTAATACGAACAGAATTCTCACGAGCACGATTCTTTCAGAAATTTTACAATGAACTCTACCTACAACCCGACAAAGTGAAGAAGGCATGAAAATTCATCTCTTAAGATCAATACGTGAAAATCGCATTGTCATTGCGTGTTAAGTTTTGCTACAAATAACATTTTAATCCATTATTTATGAGATCTCCTTGTATTCCTCTCCGCGAATACGACAAGAAGGATTTAAATCTTAATATAATTTATATGAAAACAACACTTAAGATTTATAACACTACAGATTTGATCGCCAACCGATTGGAATACAGAGTCAGATGTTCATGGCTTCCCTACGTGCATCAGAACGACGTCGAGGAAGATCCTACTCATGTGGTAACATTCATAAACACCAATGTTTTACATTGATTTATTGGATGTTGCATGCAACAAGAACGAAACGATGACAATACAACAATGCAAGTGTTAAAAATCACTTGAAGCCGATTACAAAATACAAAATCCTGTCAAGGCAAATAAAGAACACACCAAATGCCATAAAAAAGGGACTGCTACGCAAAACCAGTGAAGAGATTGAAAACAAAAAAGAAAAAAACTTTTGATTTAAAATCGAAAGAAACTCTCGCTTTTATGTATTCGTGGTGTTGTCTTCGAGTGGAGTTGGAGGAGCATATCAACAAAATTCGTTATTTTTTATTCGATTCCCAGCATTTCTAAATCGTCGTGTGAGAAGACAAAGCGGCGTTGCTCAGATTGATGGACAGACGTTTAGCGATTGGGCTCCCTCTTATAAGTTGAAGGGTTTTTAACACCTTAATTGTGTTGATTTCTTCCATGGTGAGATTTTGTCTGGCCTTGGCATAAAATTCTTAATTATCTCTTTCTCTGGACGATGGTGGATGTTGATGATGACGATGATAATGATGAATTTTCATTGCTTACCGTCGGAGATTTACAACTTTATTTCGGCTTAATATGATTTTTTTTTTCACAAAGAAACCAGACAGATAAGGGTCTTTTTTCATTAAAAGTAGCTGCTCAATTTTTGTTTTCATTTCGGCGAGGATTATTATTAATGACTTTAGAGAACGTTGTTTTCTTGTGTCAAACCTAATTGTTTTTTAATGTTGTTTTGATTCAAAGGATGATGAGGAAATGGAGACTGAGATGTGAATTTAAAGTTTGTAAGTTGTTGTTATGATAATTGTGATCAAGCATAATAAATGTAATTTTAATTTCATCGTTATGCCGATGTAGAATTAAAAAATAATAAAAAAAACATTTTTTTCTTAAATTCAAAATTTATATGGGCCCAACAATGAGAACATTAAAACAATGACAAATTACCACAACGGGAGATCAGGAAGTAACCAAAAACTTAGATCCCACGAATCCTCTTCTTACCATTTTCATTAGCTCTGAGTTTGTAATAAGGGTAAAGAACTTTACAAATGCTATTTAATTTATGTTTCTTAAGTCAACGACATTTGAAAATGTACTTAGGTGTAAAACGGGTTATTCATTTAGTGGGTTCAAAACTGCCGGTCTGGCAATGCTGTCAAATTCCTGTCATCTGAAGTGTTATTTATTTAGTGAAAAGTTTGCCATTTACAAATATGGATTGTTTAACAACCCAAGAACGCATAAGAATAGTTAAAACTTACTACAAAAGCGGTGATTCAAACGTGAGCACTTTTCGTGCATTACGGAGTTGTTATGCTCGTCATTATCAACCTACTGTGCAAGAAATTGGCAAGATTATAAGGAAATTTGAAGAGACTGGAAGCGTTACGGATGTAGTCAGGCCGCACTGTCAAACATATCGATTTTTTAGCGAAAATGTGGCGGATAATCCAATTCAATTCAGAGCGCTATGGCCGTAGATAACCGACTTTTTTTGACCTGCAATTGAAGATTGTGAACTGCGCGATATGTGGTTTAAACAAGATGGTGTCACGAGTCACACAATACTACCGATTTTGGCTTTATTACATGAGAAGTTTCCATAAAGCGTAATTTCACGTTTTGGCGGCGTCAATTGACCATCAAGATCATGCGATTTGACGCCGTTAGACTTTTTTTGTGAGACTACGTCAAAGACCGTGTTAGCGCGGATAATCCTCAAACGTTGGAGCATTTGAAAACCAACATTCGTATAGTCATCGCCGAGGTACCGCCTCAAAATGTGAAAAAAGTGATCGATTTGATTTAAATTTTGAAACAAAAGCTCTAGCGTAAAATAATGCTATATAATAAATTTTAACAAATTCTGGATCTATACTAATATTTGTAATCGATCATTTAATTGTAACTTGTAAGTTAATCATTTAATTGTAAGTATAGAATTCAGTAAAATGGCGGAGGCTTAGAGACGCTACTTGACATTTTAATATGTTTCATTAAATTTTATAATTAATTGACAATTAGAATAATTAATTGACAATTAGCGTAACAGTAACCGTGTTGCCAGATGGTTAATAAATGAAGAGGATTTTGGGAGTGGCGCTAACACGGACTTTTGTGGAAATATTTCTAAGCTTAAAAGTTATATATGAGATGAGTTAAGTGCTTACAAATAAACCAGTAGCAATGAAATGAAATCTGCTACATGACATAATATATAAGAATGAAATATTCAAATTTCGTGCATTTCATCAATGGGATATGGGCGAACTACTACTACCGGTTATATACTTTTCGGTTTCAGAAGTGAAGCTATATAAAACACACATAAAGCTTTGATTTCAATGGGACGCTTACTTCATTATAATGCTATTCTAGACGAAATACAATCTCATTCAAATGACCGCCTGTGCTGGTTCCTCCATCATCATTTTCGAAAAAATATAGCCCTTTGACATCTCCAGAGCATAATGCGTACCAAACAGTAACTTTTTCTAGATGCAATGGCATCTTCATGATCACTTCTGGGTTCTCCGGGCCCCATGTGCGACAACGTTGCTTACTGACGTAAACACCGAGTGAGAAGTGAGCTTTATCGCTGAAGAAAATTTTGTTCGATTGAATAAATAATAAGTTTTAACTATTTTTACGCGTTTCTCGGTTGTTAAGCGATCTATATTCGAAAATGGTGAAAACTTCTCCAAATAAATAACACTTCAGATGGCGGGTATTTAACAGCTGATGGCCTTGCCAGACCAGCAGTTTTGAAACTACTAAATGAATAAGCCTATATAAACTGGCTTTTATAACAACAAATAAGAAAGACGTATTTCCTATGATCACTTCTTAACGCAATCACATAAAACATAATTGTAAAATGAATTTTTATTCTATCCAAAACCAATAATTTACAACTTCCATGTGTTTCTCACATACAACAATTTCGATTGCAAGGGGCAATTTGAAATAAAACCCAATTTTTACTTTCATTTCCCATCTCCACACATTTGCGCAGTCCCATTATTAATATTCTGATATTTCATTATAATTCACGTTTGCCATGGAATAAATCCAATTATATTTTCAATGATAAAGTAATAAATTGTTCAAGCCAAAAAGGAATTCATAGACACACACAAACACACACACACGTACAAGGAAAGAATTTTCTAGGCCCTATTGTGCAGACGCCAAAACGAAAACTCAACAAATCAGTGTAACTTTCATGAAATAAAGCAAACGGTTTTATTAAAGGTAACTAAAACAACAGCAACTTCACCAGTACTACGTGGGCAAGGGGAGTGAAGGCGGCGAAGTGGAAAACTACTTTGTGATGAAAAAAATGTAAACGCCTTCAGCACTTCCACACGGCTGCAACAGCAACGCATTAATAAAATATATATGAACAATCAGTTCAATTAAAATTTGCGTCTGAAATGTACGTCGGGGACCAACATATGAATCCAAAATAATGTTATTGCGCTGTTGCCTGCAACACCACACACTCTCACTCCTGGAGATGATGTGGTAAGGAACCAATCTCCTCCTCCTTCCAAGTGTAACAGAATAACTTTCATTGTGGCGACTGGCGGTATTCCAACAAATCACCTTAGTGAGCCGGAATGTGTCTGCTTAAGAGTACAGCCACAGTTTGATTAGTGCCACAGTAGAAACAGTCCAGCCAGCGACACACAAGAGTCCTCTGCGTAGAGGAGGGAGGCATATGTAAATCACTGAACATTCACCACTTCATCAGCCATTATGGCTACACAACTCACACATATATTTCATGGAATCAACGTTGGGTCAGTTTGGAAGGGAAAACTAATAAACTACGGCACAGTCGAAGGAAACTGTAAATTAAAGGCAGGAAATTATTTTATTATTATTTATTGTCTTTTTTATAGCTGTTGTTTATTGTTTGCATGTGAAGCATAAAACTGCAATTACTTTTGCTCTAGCTCATCCGTAAAACTATATTCAATCATATTTATATAAAATTCATAAGGAAATGGTGACAGACTTATACCATAGGAGCTGTTAACGTTGCCTTCTAACAAAAGAGTAAATTTACTTTTACGAAACATAGGGCACAATGAGGAACTTTCCACAATATGCAACATTATAAGTACTTCCAAAGTTTTGTTTTGACTAAGGCAACAGTGCTGTAGTGATATGTAACCAAAAACGAAACGCATCTGAAATAAGTTCAGAGATTGAGCCAAATTCCAGCAATATCGCTTTCTAGTTCATCTCTAAAATAATTATGTATTTTCTCATTGCGTACACTTTCAATTGGTAAGTTAGAAGAGCGTTAAACAAAAGACTTAAGACATATACGAGTACTAATGTTAAATTGAAGAGCTACCAAATTTGGCTATTTATAAACACATAAAAACCTATTTTGAATGCACTTACATTTCCATTTTTCTTTAGAGCCTAATCAGCTAAAACTATCTAAATCCAAAGCGATATAGCTTTTTGTTTTTTCCCAGTAACACCTAAACGGAAATTACAGAAAAATATATAAAATTTGTTTCTGAAAACTGTTAGATGCGGAAGTAAGTTCCCGCTGTTTACCAATAGATGGGGCCAGCTGTAAGTGCTAGTCGATTCTGCCATAATCTAAATGTTATGAGCCAAGTTTAGGCATATGGTAAACAAACCGCCTTGACAAAATAGTGATTTTCTTTTGATGTCTTATTTTTTTGGTTGTATGAACATGCATGATTTTGTGCCAAATAATCACCATATGCGCGAAGTATTGATTTTCTTCTTTCAATCGAAGAAAACGACGACTGAAGCTTATCAAGAGCTTCAAAACGTTTACGGAGATGCTGCTTTAGGTGAAACAACATGGTGATACATTGCCGCACCCCGTAGGGTAGCATTTATTAGGTGCGCAACTAAGTTGCCGCTGCTTGCCAATAGATGGCGCCAGCTGTAAGTGCTTAGTCCATTGTGTCATAACCTGAGTCTGAGCCTGAGTTGGCATGAACCAAGCTTAGGCATGTGGTAAACATACCGCCGCGACACAATTGTGATTGTCGAATATGGTCAATTATTTTGGTTGTGTGAATATGTAAGATTTCGTGCCAAATAATCGTTATATGCGGAAAGTATTGATTTTCTTCGACAGCTGAAGCTCACCGAGACCTGTGTGGAGATGCTGCTTTAAGTAAAACAACATGTCGAGATTGGTTCCATCGCTTTAAAAATATCGATTTTGATGTTTGCGACCGTTTGCCTGAAGGAAGATGAACAACCTTTGAAGACACTGAATTGACGGCATTGCTTGATGGCGATCCGTGTCCAATGCAGGTAGAGCTTGCTTCAAGGGATTGAATGCGTTGGAAATTATTCAAAAGCAAGGATTTTGGGTTCCTTATGAGTTGAAGTCAAGGGACGTTTAGCGTGGTTTTTTCGCCTGTGAACAACTGCTTCAGTGACAAAAAACGAAGGGTCTTCTTCATCGTATTGTAACGGGTGATGAAGAATTTATTCATTACAGCAATTCAAAGAAAAACAGTCATGGAGGCTGTCCGGTCATGCTTCTACGCCGTCGCCTCTTCCGAATATTCACGCTGCGAAGGTTATGCTCTATACTTGGTGGGACCAGGTCGGTGTTATTTATTACGAGCTGTAGAAACCAAGCGAAACCATCACTGGGGACCGGTATCGACTTCAGTTGAGCCCAGCTCCACACGAGAAACGCCCACAATACGTGGAGAGGCACGAAAAGGTGATTCTTTAGCATGACAACGTTCGGCGTCACATGGCCAAGGCTGTTAAAACCTACCTGGAAACGCTGAAATGGGAAGTCTTACCCTATCCGCGATATTTTGCAGATATCGTCCGATTATCACTTGTTCCGTTCGATGGCACACGGTCCGATTGCCCAGCGGTTCCACTCATATGACGACATCGTGGATAGCCTCAAAAGATGAACAATTTTACAGCGGCGGAATTCGAGTTTTGCCAGAAAGATGGGAAAAAGTAGTAGCTAGTGATGGACAATACTTTCAATGAATCAATTGTAAACTTGTTTCCATAATGAAGTTGCATTTTTATAAATAAAAAACAGCGAGAACTTAGTTGCGCACCTAATAAAATTTAGAAAAATATATTTACCGTTTATAGAATTCCCGCCGTCCAGTAATAGTCTTCCCTAGTTCATAATATTGCATAATTTCCACCTCAAATCTAAATGTTTTGGAGTTTGTGAATAAACTCCTTCACCTATCGATTCGAAATACTGTGGCGCCTCTTCTCTCATCGTAATAATAAACCAATCGCACAAGGATATTTATGATGATGAGGACTAGGAAAATAAAGGCGACTTGCAACTTGCAGTATGTCTAAGTATATTCGACGCTCAGTGTAAGTTGATGCTGTGGCAATGCCGCTGTGGCCGAGGCTGATAATGATGATGTTGATGATGAAAATGATGGCTATGGAATTGTGTAGCACTGTTGTTATGTGTAACATTAGACCCCTAACATCTCAACCGGAAATTAAGACAAACACTATAAAATCCACAACAGCAACAAAAAAAAGAAAAAAAACGCACACGTGGTTCACAACCAACGCTCAAGACTGAAGACCACAATCACGAAAGACTACAATCAAAGGTGACCGTAGATGTTAACCAACCTAATGCAAAATAGATGGAATTGCTTCGTGTGATGGTTTGGTTCGCTTCGGTTCATTTTGGTTTGGATGGGTTTAAATGGCTTAAATGCTAATTTAAAATAATTACCATTAATTGGTCAGAACAACAAACAGATAGCACAACAAGTAAGGCGAATACAATTACACAGAGACACACACGTATTTCATTTGGAAGACCTCCTCCTCGACAATGACCATGATCTGGGGTTTTCCAGTCCCCATCGCTGCGTTCGTTGATAAGTTGAAAATGTTGATGTGAGACCCCAACAACGGCCACGCACAGAGTAAAATTGTTGCATTGCATCATGAGGAAAAATGGAAAAGCTTAAATTTATGTTTATTCCTGTGGTCACCACCGTTTCGGGTTTTAGTGCAGCAAGTTCCCCTTTTTTTCAAGTTTTAAGACAGCGTCTTCCTCGAAATGTCTTCTTGGACAGTGTTTTTGTACCTCATCTCTGGATTTTACGGTTGCGTTTGCAGCTCCAAGTTGTGGCTAATTCAGCTGCTTCTCTTGACTTAAAATATGATTTTGTTTTGGTCTTAAAATACGTTTTACCTTTTCTCCTTCTCGTTCTTGTTGTTTTAACTTACATTTGTTTTCTATTCTAGCTTTAAACCTCAAATGCATTTCTCGTACATATTTTACGAAATCTTATTAAACGCACTCTTAGGTGAAGTACTCGCAAGCCTGTGTTATCCTCGTGCTCATGCGCCTGCGCATTCTCATGCAAATGCCGGCATTGAGTTTTCAAGAATTATTCGCTGATCTTTGTGCAGTAAATTTTCATTATTTTGTTGTTGTCTTTGGTTTTATTCGCTTCGTTTGGTTCAAGTTTTTGACATTGACTTACACATTTTGTGGCGAGCTGTTTTCTTGCTGTCGCTGTTGTCTTTTGTTGCGGTTTCGGCAGACCCATTTGACCAGTGTTTGATTAAGTAGAGATTGCAAAGACCACAAACAAATTTTTCATTTACAGTTCATGTTAAATATCTAAGATCAGCGTTTAGTCTTTTACACCAAACAAAACATTGCTGGCATACAGAGAAATAGGTGCTACTTTACAGTTATGGGTGCAGAGAAAGTATGCAAGTGTCTGAAGTGTTTGAGAGAGTGGCCACCCCTACGAATATGTAGTTTGTTGATATGGCCAACTATGGGAACTATTTTCCTTGGGTCAATTGTTGTCAATTGTCACACGACGTGAGTTTTCTTGGTATTTTGCAGTCGGTTTGAAGTAGATTGTATTAAAATGGCATAATATTTTCGGTAATATGGATGTTGTTGTAGGTTTTTTGTTATGAGACTTGTAGTGCTGCGAATTATCCAGAAATATTGTATGGCATCTCGTAAGAGTTCGCATTAATGAAATTCACCACTGGTAAAGATGCTCCCATTCCCATACAAAACAAATAATACACAAATAATACCATACGTTTTTCAATTTAAAAAAATCACCTATAATAAGAAATAGACATCTCAGCAAAATCCACTCTGTTATGCAATCTGTATTATGCTGAAGATGGAATAACAAATAACGTATATGTAGTGTAATAAAATATTTATCATAAGATTATGGAGATAATAAAGAAGAACATGGCAACGCTTTAATCACACTGTTGTGAAGAAAGTAATTTGGTTTTTATTCTTTTTTGATCCACATCAATTTAAAGTTTTTTTCTTATTCAAAAAATTAATTTAAATCTACAATATAAATCCCGCTTTGTCCAACGAAATATTGCCATCGTTTGGAAGTGGTTACCCGCCTAGTTAAGTAGATTTCCTTTATCGCGTCCACAGCCAAAATATCAAGCTTTTTAACGAGCTGTTTCAAATGGTTTTCAATGATTTTGTGCGACATTTTCAGCCTCTCTGCAACACCTCGAACAGAGACGTATCAATCCAATGCAAGCTCGTTTTGTGGTCGTATTTAAGATTTAAATTTTCAATTTAATCAAATGAGATAAAGCACTTCAAAAATATAGATAGATCATAAGTTTTCCTTTGAATAAAAATATGTATGTTTCTAAACTAAAGGAAACCAACTATCAATATCAAAAATTGTCCAATTTAACGTTTTTCTCTGCTTACCAAAGAGATTTTATGGCCAAAAATAGACGGTAATGATAGTAAAATCGAAGAATTAGGGAAAATGAGTTCGAAAAGTTCTGCTGATAATATTTATTAAAGGCTTTGAACGTAAAATTAGTAGCATTAAAGTCAGTTCTGGGATTCTGAAACTTATACCAAAAAGTTAGCAATGTTTAATAGATGGCAAATTAGTTTGACCGAATAATTAAGCTCTCCTAAACTTGTCACTGCCTAGTGGACTATACTCGTAAGTGAAACCAACAGTGATTTTTTCGGTCTTACGTGGTGAACAAGTACGGACAAAATCGCATCAAGGTGAATCAATCCTGAAAAGTCAAGAGGGGAAAGAATTAAGTTTGATCGAATATTTATATTGAATCACTGGCCTTTTACACGCTCTCTCTCTCCCGCCCTCACTCTCTCTCTCTCCCTTCCTCTCTCTCTCTCTCTCTCTGTCTCTCTCTCCCTCCCTCTCTACCTCTCTCTCCCTTCCCTTCTCTCTCTCTAGAACCGCCTTAAAACTGTTATTAGAACTCCTGTCACTTTTGCACATTCCTTAATTTGCCATTAATAGTAACTTTTAAAAACGCGTAGAATTCCTCAATTCCTGTAGGTGTGAAATGCTAATTATTCCAATATCGGTATATTTTGATCTAAATTCCAATTCATTAGGCAACTGTATTTAAGCCCTGCAAAGCAACACTAACGTGTAGAAGGTTTCCAAACCTTATCCATTTTTCGGCTTCAAAAGTAAAGTTAAATAAAACACATGTAAAGCTATGATTTCAATGAAATTCTTATTTCATTATAATGCTTGGACCTTGCCATTATGTACCAAATACAATGTCATTTAAACGACCGCCTCTGGATTCGATCCAGCAGTGGATCATTTTGGAGGAGTTTTCGGCCATTTTTTGTACATTTAGGGCGTTATCTCGGCAATAACTTAACGAATGTTGATTTTCCAATGCTCCAACGTTTGGGGATTATCCGCGTAAAAACGGTCTTTGACGTCGCCCCACAAAAAAAAACAACACTAACGTACTTGTACACGGTTTCAAAGTTTGAACCAGTTCATTCGACTTATTCATTTTTCAGTTTCAAAAGTGAAGTAAAAAAAACACACACACACATCAAGCTATGATTTCGGTGAAACTTTTACTTTATTATAATTCCTGGCCCTTGCCATTATGTACGGAATACAATGTCATTTAAATGACCGCATCCGGATTGGTTGCAACAGTGGATTCCTTTGAGGTAGTTCCCCATCAATTTTTCGCACAATTTGGGCGTTATCTCGGCAATAACTTAACGAATGTTGATTTCCAAATGCTCCAACGATTGGAGATTCTCCGCGTAAAAACGGTTTTTGACGTAGCCCCACAAAAAAGTCTAACGGCGCCAAATTGCATGATCTCGATGGCCAATGCAATTGCAATTAAATTACGCTTTCTGAAATCTTTTCATGCAATGAAGCCAAAATTGATGGTGTTGTGTGGTGCGTGGTACCGTCTTGGTAAAACCACATGTCGTCCAGTTCATAATTTTCAATTGCAGACCAAAAAAAATCGGTTATCATACGGCCATATTGACTGAATTGAAATTCAGATTATCCGCTACACTTTCACTAAAAGAAACGATATTTTCGGCAGTGCGTACATTATGATAATGCACGGGCCTGACCACATCTGTAACGCTTCCAGTCTGTTCAAATTTCCTTATAATCTTGTCAATTCCTTACACAGTAGGTCGCTTATGACGACCATAATCACCCTGTAATGCACGAAAAGTGCCCACGTTTGAATCACCACTATTGTATTAAGTTTTAACTATTTGTACGCATTCTTCGGGTGTTAAACGATCCATATTCGTAAATGGCAAACCTTTCACTAAACAAATGACACTTCAGATGGCAGGTATTTAACAGCTGGCAGCCTTGTCAAACCGGCGGTTTTGAAACTACGCTTTTACTTAAGGAAGTTGACTCGCCAGCATTACTATTGAAGTTTCATTGTTTCTGTTCCTTTTACGAATATTTTGAATATCTCAGTTCCAAAAATTCTCAAAAATATGCAGTGATTTTTGTTTTTTTGGAAATATATTTGGCTTCGCCAAATATAGCATAAATAAAAGGTATACACACTAAATACAGACAGTGCATCCTTGCACAAGTATTCTTATGTGTCGTCTAAACGCAATTCCCTCTATGAGTGACTAAGTAAGAACCTAAGTGATTTGTCCACTTAAAAAGTGGTTTAGCATTTATCCCCTGTATCTTTGGGGATGTGTACGAGTGTCTTCTATTATATAATTTATGACAAAATATAACAACCACAGTATATTTATTCTTGCCGCCAGCAATTTGGTCGTTTAGACTTCGAGACGAGATATTTGCAAGTATATAATTTTATTATGGGCTGTTTTATTGAGAGCACTCAATTGTACCTTAATGAAAATCCTAAATATCAAACAGAATTCAAATTATCATAACATCTGTTTGCCATTTACGAGTATTCTGAACACGGCCACAGTAACCGTCACCACACTCGCCAAATATCAAGTATATAATTTTAGGACGGCCATAAAAATACAAAATATTTACAGAAGACCAGACTAACGAACGAAAGACTTAAAGACATATAAAGAAATAAACTGCAGGCCTCATAGATTTCCTAGGTGAGGAGAAAGCTGCACAACAACGCCGAATTAGGCCTACTAACAGTGCCAGTGTTTTAAAGAAGGTCTTCTTCATTACCATGGTCCTCCGGATACAAACCAGTTGGCAAAACCTAATAATCTAATACTAAAGTTTATTATGCATGAGGCTATAAGAAGCATTAAAATGTAAATGTTGATCGGCATAAAAAACGAGGTAAGATCTTCTAATTAAAGTACTTTTAAATTAACGGATTTGCGAAATCCTATACAAGAAATGTGAAAGGAGAAAAAATAGTCGAATGATGTGATATCATGATAAAGATAAGAATAAAGTTCAAATGCTTAATTTTTACATCCAAAATATCGTTATTTCCCTTTCAATGAATCAACTGATAAAAATGCAAAATCTCATAGGTGTTATCCTTGCATTTTTGTTTATCAAGGATCTTCACGAAAGTTTAATTTCATTTTGGTACATCAGAAATTTTATTCTGATTCATATTCGAAACAACAACTAATCTTGCACAAGCCAAGTCATACTCCGTAGAACACTTTTTTTAGTTTGGTCCTTCTCCATAACCGGATTAACAAAAGTAACATTTTATGTATGTATGTATGTATATTGAAAACTTATGTTTGAAAATTAAACTCGAAAAAGACGCTATGTGGTTTTCATTATTACATTTCGAATGTTATTACATTCCGAATGAGAACATAACCAATGTAATCTCTGTTTGCTCAGAGCTGCTTAAATTGTTTTTTTATTTAAAATGCTTTGAATGAGAAAGAGATGTACCCAAAAACGAAATTGTCACTATCATTGTGAACGCAACTTAAATGACAAATAGCTAGAAAAATATCGAAAAAATAAATTTTTTCGAAAGGTGGGGAAATGCGACTATCATATACATATGTGCCGGTGGGTTCGAAAATTAAAATTACCTATCATTATTTGAGCGGCGGTCGCCTCCATGTGACTGACGAATATTTCGACAATTTTAGTAAATTCTTCTCAAACTGACATTCGGAATCATCATTAAACTTTAGGTTTCATTGAGTAAGTCTAAAAGCAAAATGCATGTAAGTTCATTGAATGTGAAAAGCTCTTCCAAATCACATCAATCGTGGGATGCAATGGAATTCCTTTTTTGTTTGTTTAGTGGTTATATGGTCAAATTTTTTCTACTGGACTGATTTTGCCAAACAATATCGGGGACGATGTAAGCGAACTCTTTCTATGATTTATGCAAATGTAGATGTTTCTGGCAAGTTTATAAAAATTGGAAATGACCTCCTTACATATCTATCAATTACTCTGATATATTGCATTTGCTTTACAAATAAATGATAAAAATGTCAGAAAAATGCCTAAAAATATAAATTTTTCTAAAGCTGGGTTTAGTCATTGCATGAACAATTTATTTCCTGCTAGACTGATTTTTTCTACTTTTAACAAGTGTTGCCTAAAATGTCCATAATTCTCATAATTAAATCGGCCGTACCATCAGAAAGAAGCCGGATAACATCACAAGGACGAAGCTAAAGTGGAATCCTCAAGGCTCAAGAAGCCGTTGTCGACTAAAGAACACCTGGAGACGCATGATACTTCAAAAACTAGGACAGTGCAATCTTACGTTTGAAAACGCGAAAAAGGGAAAAAAATTTGGCATGTAATGTAGAAGTCCGTATCTATATTGAACAAAATTTTATGCTGATTTCAATAATAGAATCAAATCGAGTTTTGTTTCTGTTTCATACAATCAAAACTAAACTACAAACAATTTTGATTTCGATTTCTATGGCGGGAGTGAAGAAGTCCACGAGGGTTTAACGTGAGTCGGGAGTGAAATAGGAAACGACTTTAGTTCAGATCCAGTTTATAAAACATTCAGTTTGCATTTCATTTAAATATTTGTCAAAACATTTCTGAGAGCCGTTTTTAACCTTTCGCAATTTCATAGCATAAAACACTGCTTTCGTTTCAGATTATCATCGAATAAGGACATCTGTTCCATATTGTTTTCATAAAGAAACTGAGTAAATATTTAACATGAATGGTTGTTTTTGAATATGAATCAGAAGAAAATTTCTTATGTACATTTAGATACGTTTGCAATATCAAAACCGAACTACTGTAAAGGTCCGCTTTGGATAGATACATATTAGTTGAAATGGATCTTTCTGATAGCTATAGTCGTTTCACATACTCGATTAGCATTTAATAAATAAACGAATAGTGAATTTGTTGAATAACTTCTAAGTTTCTCTTGAGGTGGATTTAACTGTACCTAAAAAATCTCATTGTGCCTCCTCAAACAAACAGTTCTGCCACAATTATGCTTTCACCGATTTGCTTAAACCGGCTAATCAATACTGTATACAATTTATGGGGCCTCAGACATGTGCTTTTGTTTATAATTAATGAAATTATATATTATACAGGGTGATTTTTTAAGATTTAAGTTCTTCAGGTTGGCAGCACTGGTTGGTAATGGCGTCCAAACGTCATCTGTCAAAGTGAAAAGTGTACAGTATAATCTGCCATTTCATCGTGGAAAGACTAACAAACGAGCAACGATGGCAAATCGTTGAAATTTATTATCAAAATTCGTGCTCTGTGACAAATGTGCATCGTTTGATACGACCATTCTATGGTCGTCATAATCGACCTGCTGAATCAACAATTCGTGCTGCTATCTCTAAATTTCGTACCAAATTTATTTTGTTTGACATAAAACCATCGACTCGCATGCGTGGAGTGTGTAGCGAAGAAAATGTTGCAGCCGTAGCGACCAGTGTTAATGACGATCGTGAAATGTCAATTCGTCGCCGTTCTCAGCGATTGGGCATGTGTTACTCAACCACAAGGAAAATTTTACACATCGATTTGGGTTTGAGAACCTATAAAATTCAACTCACGCAAGAATTAAAGCCGAATGACCTACCACTACGTCTAATTTTTGGTGAATGGGCATTACAAAAGCTCCATGTAGTTCCGTAGTTTTATCGAAAAATTGTGTTCAGCGATGAGGCTCATTTCTTGCTGAACGGATAGGTAAACAAGAAAAACTGTCGCATCTGGAGTGATGAACAGCCACATGCCATATATGAATTACCGATGCATCCCGAAGAAAACGACAGCCTGGTGTGGTTTATGGGCTGGTGGCATCATCGGTCCATTTTTCCTCAAAGACAACCGTGGAAAAAACGTCACCGTCAACGGCAAACGATATCGAGCCGTGATACGCGATTTTTTCTTTTTTTGCCCCAATTGGCAGAGTTGAACTTAGTAGACATGTAGTTTCATTAGGACGGTGCAACATGCCACACTGCTCGTGAAACAATGGATATGTTAAGGGATGAATTTGGTGAGCAGCTTATCTCTCGAATTGGCCCTGTGAGTTGGCCCCCAAGATCTTGCGAGATTTAACGCCTCTTGATTATTTCTTGTGGGGTTATGTCAAGTCGTTATTCTACGTGGACAAGCCGAACACTATTGAAGCCTTACAGGATAACATAACACACGTTATTAGTGGAATACAGGCCGAAATGCTCGAAAAGGTGACAAAAAATTAGACCTGCCGAATGGACATTTTGAGACGGAGCCGCGGACAACATTTATGTACATGAAATTATCTTTAAAAATTAAATGGCAAAGACCAATTTATCGATTCCAATAAAAAATTTTAATATATGAAGCAAATTTAAGTGTTTTATTCGATTTAAAAAAAAACTACAATTAAAAAATCACCCTATATTTGAAGTGAGTGGCTGAATTGTTGTGGTCCGCTTTGGGTAGATGCATATTAGTTGAAATAGCTCTTTCCGATATCTGTTAATGTTACATAATACATGAATAGTAAAATTATTAAATAACTTCAGAATTTGTGTGAAAATCCTCCTGCGCCTCCTAAATCATGCAGTTCTGCCTTCTCCATACTTTCGCCAATAGTCTAGTCTGTATATACTTTATGAAGAGTGTTTTTGGTGGTTATGGTTGAAATTGAATACTTAGTAAAGTCCCATACTGTGCTGCAGGGCATAAAAACCATTCTAAATATTATCTAGATATTTACTGTCTAAATACTCGTACTACCGCTATTGCTACTTAACAAAACTACATTATCCCTTTTCAAACCTCAATTTTTCATACCCTCCTCGTGATTATTTCATCACCGTTCTTGGTTGCCTGCATAGGCTGTTATTAAGGCAATTGTAAAACGATAACATCCTTTTACGTGGTTGCAAATTTTGCTTCTGCTGTTGCTGCCTAAATTGCTGCTGATACCGATGTCGTCAACGTTTTGCATATAAAAACGAAATTGTTAATCGTTTCACCTTTTGCCGCTTTTTTCCTAACACCGCTGTCGCTCACTGGCATTATGAGATTATTAGCCAAGTTATGTCAGTGGAAACCATTAAAGTGAAAGGCTGCGACTTTTGCAATCTGGTAACGGCGCATGATGCGCCTCTGTTCCCTTTTATTTTGGACTTCAATGAAAATTCTAATGAATTTTTTCTGTTGTTTTATCTTTTCTCTCTATTTTCAGATATTGGCCAACAAACGAATCCGCCAGAACTGCCTATATTTGGTGATCCCTTTACGGAAATTGCCTTAGATCTAGTCTTTCCTAAGGGGAATCCTATTTTTCTGCTGAATGGCAAGAAATTGAAATTGCTGCAGCCATTGGATAGAGATGAAGAGAACTTAAGCCATATTGTGTTCCAAGTAAGTATTATGGAAAGTAATTTAAATTAAAAAAAAAAAAAAAACAAAAAAAATTAATTGTCTGCCCTGTCCAATCCTGTCCAAAAAAAAGTGTGGCTAAATATATTTGTGAGATCATGCGTGCACTCAAGTATTTCTGGTAACTTTTGTTTTACTTTGCGTTTAGCCCTGTATTCTTTCGGATTCGTATTTATTGTACAGTGCAGAGTAAAATTTGCGTACATTCGTTGTACAGGGTGGGCCATAAGGGTGTTGGCGGTTTAAATCTTCAATTTCTCGGTAACGCGTGGCGCGGGGTGGTGGGGGGATATGTTGTTCGCTGCGCCGCTTCCTGGAAATTTAGTCGCCATGGAGCCGTACACGGGAGTGCAGCGTGCATTTTGTGTCCGAGCGTATTACGAAAACAATAAATCAGTGATTACTGCACGACGTTTGTATCGGCATGAACACGGTTTACACGATTTAAGTGAAGTTCCAAGCGCCAGTGTGATACGAAAATGGATCAGAATGTTCGAAACAACCGACTCAACAGTACCAATTACGGTTCGTGGTCGCCCAGTTTCTGCAAGATCAGCCGACATTGTGGAGCGTGTTCGTGTTTCAGTTCAGCGAAATCCGCAACAGTCAACACGTAAGAGAAGTCAGTCTTTGGATGTCAAAAGAACAACTTTACGACGAATTTTGAAACGTGATTTGCATTTGAAGGCTTATAAGATTCAGATAGTCCAAGAGTTAAAACCCGATGATGCCAATAACCGACTTAACTTTGTTTTTCCTGGAAAACTCATTTCGAAAAGGGGGGATATTGAATGGCCCCCACGTAGCCCCGATCTCTCTCCATGCGATTATTTTCTATGGGGCTACCTCAAATTGGTAGTCTACGAGAATAATCCGACCAATTTAGAACAGTTGAAGAGTAACATTATTTAGGAAAGTAACAAAATACCGAGAACAACTTTTCAACGAGTTTTCCAAAATTTGCGACTTCGGTTCCAAGAGTGTCAAGCAGCCGAGGGAAGCCATTTGAACAACATTATTTTTAAGTCTTAAAAATTCCCATGCTTCTACTTTTTAAAAATACAAATATATTTTTTTATGTTTCGTTTTTTTAATTGAATATTTAAACCGCCAACACCCTTATGGCCCACCCTGTAGAAAAGTAAATTTTTTTTTAAAAATAACATTTTATTAAAACAGAAACGCAGTAGCAATATAATAAAATATAATTTAGTAAAGCCACCATATCTTGGCAAGCAAGCTTCCCATCAATTTTCTATATTTCAGTCAAAATCTTAACAAAAATTTTGCGATACAAAAAATTGCTCAATTAGAAAGAAAATTAGTAGACCTTAACTATGACTAAAACTTAGATCACTTTTACCTCATTTCAAAGAATTAACAGCAATCTGAGTTTAGCGCTTTTTACGAGGTATTTTCAAAAAATAAGACGAATTTTCAAATTTCGCGGGCTACGTACATTCGGGTGAAAAGGGCCCAAAAATGATACCATCTCTCATGACTGAAGCCAAAATCAAGAAGACGGTATCATCAACAAACATATGAGCATTGAATTCCTTCTTCCAGCGAAGGCTCACGACAGCACAAAAGCAGGGAATAGAGCAGGGAAAAAGGGATAAAAAGATACCATTGTCCAGTACAAATAATTGGAACTGAATATATGCAATTAAAATTGAACAGCTCTTGTAGCATTGTCACGAGAGTAGAAAAAACTTTTGAATTCCGGTATATGAAGAATATAACAACAACAGAATAAATAGGACACAAATTTTACTGTCGCCCTGAACAGTGGGTAGGCGGGTGTTTCCTAGGATGCTTTGTACCGCTTACCCCTAAAACGCAAGTCTCTCTAACCGATCCTGTAATTAAGCAGGCAAAGGGTATGATGCTTGCGCACAAAAACAAAGTAGTGTGGCCTTGTGCCAGGCGCCCTAGGAAAAAGTGGATTATGTCTTGGGATTCACCTATAATATGACATCAAACTGACCTTGGAACTCGTTTCTCGAAAACCAAGCAAAGGAGAGAGTCATAGTTAAACAAGACACATCCTGACAACAGAGATTTATCTTTTCCGTTAATATAGTTTTATGACCAGAGAGATCTGGTTAATGAACTATGATAGGAGCATGGTGTGCTTTGCTGTGTTGATATTCTCTCCTCGGACATTGAAAATCTATGCCGTAGATTATGGATTATCAGTTCCATGCGAGGTATGATAAAGCAAAACTGGAGTAGTTTGTCTGCAAAACCCAGACCAGAGGGTTCTTCTCTTCTGGTAGCACGGGTGACCAGGGGCACAAGGAACATTGTTCCTCCCTGGTCACTGGTGTTGGACACCTAGTGGGAGCATCGTGCTGGCTGTGGTTGCCCGAACAAGTGTTTTCAGTGCTTTTGCGTTGCTTCAGGTTGCGTTGGTGAAGGAAGGCATTAGCTTAGAAAACACTGTTCATGTCGGTCCGAGGTATTTTTAGATTGCCTCAACTCCTACCCGGGAGGTAGCTCACTTCATACCAAGTGACTACTAAGGTACTTTGGCCGAGAGAGGAAGTGGGACCTGAGGAAGCTTTTCCAAGGGACCTACTTCCAATCTCTGGTAGTTTGGCTAATCCTTCGGGATTAGTTTGAGTACCCCAAAGGGGCGCTTGCTGTCGCTAGAAGAAAGAAGGAACATGTAACCAAGAAAAAAATGGTGGAAAACAGCACCTGTCTGATGGCACACCATGGGTAAGGCTTTCAAAGCGAGACTCATGTAAAACCTTCACATTTGATTTGATTTGTCGCCCTGAACATACTGCTGAAGCTAGAATCATCAAATTAGAGGTACAGATTCCTGTTATAGCACAGACACGAGATGGGGAATGATTCAACGAAATCCGAACTTTTTGGCGTAAAGCACGAAAAAAAGTGGGCAACCAGAAGAGGAAATGGTGGTCCATAACAATTGATCAGAACTGGATTCACACGCTATAAAAAATTATTTTTTCAAAATATGTAGTATTAGTAGTAGTATTTCAAAATCTACGAAACTTGAATAGCACCCCCTTTAAATATTTTTCTAAGTTCGATTTTTTTCAAAATAATAATTATAACGAACTGGTTGTATTGCTGTAATCCTATAACATAAATTTTCTTTCATTTTACTGAATTAAATACGAAAACATTAAACACAAAAAAAGTCAGAAATTTAATTTTTTGTTCATTTGAATAGCTAATTGAATACAAAAATTAGATTGTACATGAAAACATTAATTCTAAATTAAAGGTATTATCGTTCGCTTACATCTAATTAAAAAATAAGTATTTAAAATTTAGTAGTGCGTACTTCGGCCTTGGTTGAGAATACATTCATGTACTCTGTTCGGTAAAGAATCATACAGTTTTTTGATTATGTCCAGCGAAATACACCACCAGGCCTGTTTAATTTCATTAATGAGTTCACTTTTGCTTGAATATTGCTTGCCTGATTTGTACACCTTGCGTATTGGCCATACCCAGACGTTTTCAATAATGTTTAAGTCTGGAGAGTAAAGCGGCCAGTTCATAACTTCAACATTTTGGCTTTTAATCCATGATTTTACTACTCATGCTGTGTGGATTGGCGCGTTCTCATGCTGAAATTTCCATTCCCAGTCTCCGAAACTATTTTCGACTTCAGGAAAAGCTGTTTTCAGCACGGCTTTGTATAAAGTTGCATTCATTTTTGAAAAGAGAAACTAGAGCTCTATTATGCTCTATTGTAACTCCACTTTATCGGCTGTGTAATCGATTGAGTAGGTGTTCTTCTTTTCGAAGATCGTGGAAGTAGTAATTACATCCATCAGGACCCTCTAATTTAAAATTTGTTGGTCGGAAAATATAACTCCATTCCACTCTCTACTCCACGTCATAGTCGTAAGACAAAAATTAAGACGACGTTCCTTACGGAGATTGTCAAGCGGTGGTTTCTTTTTAAGTCTCAAGCGTAGCAAGTGTGCTGCTTTGAAAATAACTCTTTTTACCGGTGATACAGTTGCACTTACGCCAGCTTTTTCCTTGATTTTAACAGCAGAGTCGTGTGAATTTGAGGCATATCTCAGAATAGGCTTCTCAGCGGCTGTAATAGCACTCGCTGTTCGACCTTTCGAAAATATGTCGATATAACTTTGCGACTTCTATTAGTTGTTCTGGCTATTTGATGAATAGGAAGTCCACACTCCTTGTAGGTTTTAATTTTGGATCTTTCCTCGACACTCATTTTACTTAAAATCGATTGTTTTATATTTAAATATACACAATTACTGTAATCCGATCTGATTTATAAAGATCTGCAAAAGACTTTCACACTTAAACTGATTACCAAGCGAGGGGTACTTTTCAAATGGACAAAAAAGAAGAACACATTTTTCACTCATTTAAAAGAAAAGAGCGAATTAAAATAACGGGACACTTCCGTGGCTTGAAATTTTTATAGGTGATGTGCTCAAGTAGGAAAAACAAATAAGTAAAAACTGAACCGTTATGTGATTAGGGGGCGCTATTCAAGTGAGCGGCAATGTATGTTGATGTACTTGTGCAGCTATAGTAGGAATTTGTTCGCGAATAGAGGGGATTGCTATATACAGGGTGGCGCAATAGAACGTGCATATTGCATCATCTTTTTTTGCGGGATAGAAAAGGAGCGGGCGGGGGGCGCCTACATCGTTGGGTTGGCGGCCTCATGGAGTTTTAGTCGCTATGAATCACTTCGACGGGAAGCGTCGCGCATTTTGCGTGCGCGCATTTTACGAGAACTCTCGTTCATATATTGCTACTAGGCGACTATATTGTGCTGAATATGGACTACGACGAATTAGTGAAGCTCCGAGTGCTAATTTAATTAAAAAGTGGGTAAAGCGTTCTGAAGAGACCGGTTCAACATTTAAACCACAAGCAAATGGTCGCCCAAGAACATCTAGGACCGAAGACAATGTTGAGAGAGTTATGGAGTCAGTACGAGGAAATCCACAAATGTCGACTCGCAGGAGATCGTCTGTCTTACAATTATCGCGACGAAGTTTGCAACGAATTTTAACATTGGATCTTAAACTGCATCCATATAAGCTGCAATTAACACAAGAATTGAAAGAGTCTGTCTTCATAACAAGGCTCGCATTTGCCAATGAAATGCTTAATCGATTTTCCAATTTTGACAATATCCTTTTCTCTGACGAGGCTCATTTCCTTATGAATGGGTTTGTAAACCGTCAAAATTGTCGTTACTGGAACAGTGAAAATCCCAAAATCAAACACCAGACACCACTGCATAGTCCTAAAGTGACAGTATGGGCAGCAATCTCTGGCAGAGGAATAATTGGTCCTTTTATCTTCGAAAATGCGCGGGCCCAAAACGTCACGGTTAATACGGAACGCTATGTTGAGATGTTGGACGGATTTTTGGCTCCAGAAATTGAAAGTTCAAGAATAGTGAATTCCAGAACTTGGTTCCAACAAGATGGAGCTACCTGTCACACATCAAATGACTCCATGGCGGTGGTGAAGCAGATGTTCCCTGGCAGACTGATTTCGAAAAGAGGTGATATCCCATGGCCCCCACATAGTCCAGACTTGACGCCTCTTGACTTTTTTTTGTGGGGATACCTCAAACACAAAGTCTACAGTAATAATGCAAGAAACATCGTTCAGCTCAAGGAGAATATCCGTGGTGAAATGGCAGCCATTACGCTAGTATTACTGAAGAAAGTTTTCAATAATTTTCGTTTGCGGTTAGAGGAGTGCCATCGAAGAGAGGGTCACCATTTAGGTGATGTTATTTTTAAAAAATAAACTCCATTTATTACTCTACAATGCCTCAAATTTATTTTAACCATACCTTTTGTATTTATTTTTTAATCTATTTTTTAAATATGCACGTTCTATTGCGCCACCCTGTATTTCTGGCACTGCTACCAAGTGCTCGCTAACACCGAACACTGTATAGCTATCACTGAAAAGCCTGTAACAATATTATGGTTATTCTATTACTCAGTTTTTCTTCATTTTGGCAATTTTGGAGGTGGGATCGTACAGTCAACGACAAATTATAAAATCCTCTCCTAAAATACCACCTAAATTAAAGTTTTGCTTTAGTTTTCAATTGCTTTTGCCTCTAGTAGAATATTATCTAATTGGCGACTTCCCACAGGCATTCTTCGGACCGTTAATGAGAAATACGATACAGACAATCGAGCAAATTCTTAGCCATCGCCGCAGTTTTCTGCCTCCCATCCACTTTACGTAGCTGTATTCTTTACTGATAAAGTTGTTGCCTAACAACGATTTAAAGACTTCTATTTATCCAATAATTTCCTGGCAAACACAAAAGGGGAGTGCATAAATTATATGACACACATTGCAGACTGAAGACTGGCAATGGCAGGCAAATGGTGGAGGAAGTGTTTTAAATGAAGTGCAGAAGTGATGCGCGCTTAATAGCAGCTGGCCATTGCTAAAGTTTAAACGGGGTGTCTCTAAAGTTTAAATGGAGTTTAATGACAGTTTAATGTTTACTATCTGATAGATAGTAAAAGCTCGATAAGAGCACGAAAGTAAATCCCTCTCTCTCTCTCTCCACCCCTTCTACCCTTTACAAATGAACAAATTCTTTTCTCATCTCTGTGTGTGTGTTCTTTTTTCTTCTTCTTCTTTCTTTATAGGTTTCCTGCACCATACGTTCATCGAATAAGCGCCGTAACATACCGATTATAGTGCGCGTGTCTGATGTTAATGATAATGCACCACGTTTCATGAACACACCTTATGAGGTTACAGTGCCCGAGGTAAGTTTTCAATTTTGGCTATTCTTATTGTTG